>VDFB02326768.1:0-14185 GCA_007258455.2 Sequoia sempervirens | reverse complement strand
AACAAACCCATCTATTTCAATGGTACAAGTGTTTGGCCAAGCAAAAATAATACAAGTAAATGGTAGTTTAGAAAAGGTAATACTACCGTCTCTGTTGGTCCACCTTCGGCACCCTGTCCCGGAAGTTACCAAAAGTAAAGTATGAATAAATACCAAAGCAGAAAGTTGTGCATTTTCTTACATGTTTCATTCATTCAATTGATTCTAAAAAGAATTTCAAATGTGAATTCCAGAACATCCTTTGAAAGAAAAATTGAAAATTTAGTAGTAGGATTTCGTTTACTCTTTTGTAAGTAATCCTTTTCTGATTTGGAAAAAGGCTCTATTTTTAAAGAAGAACATGTATGTCAAAATACTATCAGTGCACTATTAGAAAGAAAGATTTAATTAATTTGTTTGAATGGAACAGTGTTTTCTGATTTCAGTATGTACTTCTATTCTTTCCAAATTCAGGCTGACTGATAGTGTAATTCCCAATTTTAATACAGGTTTCAGAGTATTAGTAATATACTGAAACAGTGCAATTTGTTCAGAATATCAGAGGTTTGAAAGATAATCTTGCATTCAAATTTTATATTGTATTCCTTTACTCAGGATTGTACTTCTGTATGTAAGTATATGACAAAGTAATCAAGAAGATTTTCAGTTTACATGGTTTCGCAGAAATACTTCTGTTCTTGTTCCAGGTTTAACATTTCTAAGATATTTGTGTATATTTAACAGAGATCATATCACTTTCTGGAAATGGTTTTCCTGTTCAAACTTGCATTTTGGTATATATATGCATGGATATAAATATATATATATATATATGTATACATATACAGCTAAGTGTATATGTATATATATATATATATGTGTGTGTGTGTGTGTGTGTGTAAAAATTCATATACAGCTGAGTGTAAATTTTGAAGAAAGAAATACTAGTTTTTTTATAACTGTTCAAAAGTTCTCTGGTCGTGCACACATAATATAAACATTTTTCAGGGTTTCCCTACTGGCGTTGAGCATCATAAGGGCGTAGGAAGCCCTTGCCCCTCCCATGGGGAGGGGGCGGGCTGTGAGGGGCTCGCGCCTCCTCCACAGGCCGCGGCCTGTGGAGGGCGCGAGCCTCCCACAGTGCCGCGTCCTTCCCATGGGGAGGACAAGGGATTAAATCCCTATCCTTATTCCAGTGTAATACAATTTCAAAACTCAAAATAAAGAAGACATTTTGCCCAGTATATACTGCATTCGAATTTATCTCAAAGGCATTTTGAATTTATTTCAGATGGCAGAGTTTTATGCAGAAATTATATGCATATATATATATATATGTATATATGCACGGGAATTCAGATTCCTGTGCATATATATATATATATGTTTATGTATATTTCCAAGGTAATTGAGAGTAGCCAATAAATTGCAACTTTTTTTCATCGCATCGTAACCTAACTGAAGAAAAGATTAAGTATTCTATATTGCAACAACAGAAGTAAAACTATTACCCGATTCGAATAAAATTAAAATATTTCTCGCGACCAGACCATTTCATGAATGATGCATTTCATTTCTTTCAATTTCATCGTAATTTAAACGAAATGAAGTTGAAAAGCATGAAAGCAACCGGCTTTTCGCAGATGCCTGGCATTACCCTTTTCTTTGTCGCCTTTTCCGAGTTTCCGGATATCTTTGAATGAATGTCTTTCTCTTTAAAGTTTTATTCCTCTTTTCAGGATCATGCAAAAGTATTTCCGTGATGATTTATGCCAAATTTCATGCAAATTCTAGATCACATGCTAATGATTGTTGGTTTTAAGGAAAATTTTCCAGAGCCCAAAGTTCTCTCGGGTTGTTCATTCCTCTTCATTTTGGAAAAATAACCATATGCAAACAGAAATATTTCCACTTTATACAAACCAATTATTTCATTATATGCAAACATAATATTTTTACTTTATTATTTGTTTTGTTTTGTTTTGTTTTTTTTTTTAATTTCCTATATATTATATTTCTTTTAAAATCAGATTTTTTCCTTTTTATTGCACAAAAATAAATGGGATAAATTAAAATAGAATAAACCATATTCTCTTCACAATTTTTATGGTTAATTAAACTATATTTTAATTTTGCTATGCTAATCAATTTCAAACAATCATATTGAAAACATACCTGACCTAATGCAACTACATGATTTTACGTGGTGTGTGCGTAATCGAGAGCTTCTCCTCTTTTACCCTGTCGGGAAGCTAACCTTCTTTTCCTCAATCACACTCTTGGCCTTCGATCACCTACAACTCAAATGCACTCAGGCGTGCAAAAACGAAAGTGTATTAGTAACCAATATAGAAATATAAATTTAAACAATAATTAAATCAACATTCCTATTTTTTATAAAATGCACTCATAATTCTGAAAGAAAACAATTATTTTTCTACATTTCCATACACCAAAGCATTGTAGTATATTATATTTCTCTAACACGTATCATAATTCGTATATTAAATCCCACAAAGTCATGGTCAAATAGCGTCAAAGTAAGTCATGGTCAAAATAGCATCAAAGTAAGTCATGGTCAAAATAGCATCAAAGTATGAGACATGACACAAATACACCTGGATGCTTTTGATTATGTCATAAAGAGCGTTTAGGATAGAAGAGAATTCCATAGAGCATGCCATATTTCATTAGCAAAATCTTCCCAAGGCCCTAAATTAAACTATCTTTGTCACTCAAGAATTACTGTGAGTTATTGTATGCCGAACAAGTTTAGACATTATGTCATGGTTCCCAAATATTTGTTCATACAGATCATGCAACAATAAGGTACCTCATGAATAAGTCTGTCATATTTGGTAGATTAGCAAGATGGCTCCTATTGTTGCAGGAATTTTATATCACCGTTAGTGATAAGTCAGGTCAGGCTAATGTGGTGGCTGATTTCTTGTCAAGACTTTAAACAACTACACGTGCCACCCCTGAGGTAATTGATGATAGCTTTCCTAATGAAATTTTTTTTCTATTGCTGCTCAAACTAAGTGGTATACAAATGTGCAAATTATTTAGCAGCCAACAAGATCCCAGCCCACTTCTCACCAAAGGAAAGACAATTGTTAGTAGAGAAAAGTTTTAACTTTTCATGGATTGTAGACTGTTTATTTTACACGGGACCTGACCAAGTCATGAGAAGGTGTGTTAGGGAAGATGAGACCTATGAAATTTTGCATGCCTATCATGATGAGCCATGTGGTGGGCACTTTGCAGCCAATAGAACATCTATGCAAGTGCTTGCTACAAGATACTATTGGCCCACACTACACAAAGATGATGCAACCTACACCAAAAAATGTGACAGATGTCAATGCATGGGGAGACCAACAAGGTCTAATGAGATTCCCCTATATCCTCAAGTGGTAGTTAGTCCCTTTGAAAAGTGGGGCATGGATTTTGTTGGGCCTATTGATCCTCCATCAATGGGAAATCATGCATTTTGGTTTTTTGATTATGTAACCAAGTGGGTGGAAATTGAAAGCAATGACACATGCAGTGACAATAAAGTTGTTGAAGGTTCCTATGAGAATATTTTTTACTGGGTTTGGAGTCCCAGGGAGCATTCTTTGATCAAAGGAGCTCGAATTTGCATCAACAATGCTGCATTGATGAATGATTACAAGATCCGGAGCCACATAAAGTCTAGCCCCCTATCACCCCTCAAACCAATCGTTGAAGGTTACACCAACAAAAGTGAATAATCCTTACTAAGAGTACAATTACACAAGAAGGATTGGAGCAGTCATCTTCCTGAAGTAGTTTGGGCCTATAGAACAACATGTAAAACAACTACAGGGTTTACTCCTTTTGAGTTACTCTATGGAAAAACTGCCATGTTGCCAATAGAGTTTGAGCATAAGACCTTGAGGACTTCTCTCCAGCTTAACATTGATATTTCAGAAGCCCAAAAGGAACGCCTTCTACAGCTGAATGCATTGGATAAGATAAGGAAAGTTGCCCTGCAACATACTAAAGCTATCCAACAACAAAGAAAAAATGGCATGACAACCATATCAGAACTAAGCAATTCTCTGTTGGTGATTGGGTGTTGCTCTATGACTCCAGGTACAAGGAAAATCAAGGTAAACTCACCACAAGATGGCTTGGTCCTTATGAAATAGAAAATGTGTTTGATAATGGTTCAGTTCAGTTAGCTACAATAGATCATGTCTGATTCAAGCTACTACGTTAATGGACACTATCTTAGGTTGTATGTAAGCCGGCATCAAAGAAAGAATTTATGGAAGCATTTTTTTAGAGATCACGTGTGATCTTCCCTCATTAAAGGCTTCACCTTTCTCCTGCAACATCTCTTTAAAATTCTATGTTGCATGCCCATAATAAAGGTTTCCTTTTTAAGGAAGCCACTTTCTCCATTTTTCATCCATCACCACCATTCATTTCCTCTTCTTCCATGTCACCCATCCATGTCATCCATCCTGCCGTACCACCCTCATTTATGGTTTCAATTCTAGCTGTCATTTCATCCTGAGCTGTGATCTTTCCCAACATGTACGAGCACTTATTATAAGGTACACAATATCTTTTATTGTCACCTCGTTTATTTATTTCATTTATTCATTAATTGCTATGTACATATCAGTCATTATTTCTTGTTCTTTGCCTATCCTTTCACACATGTGTGGGCACATGCCAAATTTTTAGTAGAGGGTAGGGATAATCTATTTCAACTTTTTCTTATGCCACTATCACAACTGTTAAGACATTTTTATTTTCTTGTACTTACCAAATACGACTACATGCTTTCATCCTAAACAACAATTAACTGCTTGATTTGAGTAGTTTTTAACAATCATTTCATGCAATTATCCTTTGTGTCATTCTTGGAAAAGTAAAGAAAAGTGACGGCAGGGCAAAAAGAAGCAGGGCAGAAGAAGTTTTTTGAATTTTCAGAAAAAGTTTGAGTTCAAGAATAATCTCAGCAGGGATAATTTGTGAATATGGGTGGCCAGTTATTAAGACATGAGCCTGCAACTCATGAACCCTTGACGCAAAATCCTCAAACAGTTCAGGCATTCAGCAATTGTGGTTGGCTGAATTATTTTTTGAGGATAGATTCCTTTAATGAGGAAGTTGCAGGTGATTTTTTGAGAACTCTTTCAGAGGGAGAAGCTACAATGTGGGGTTTGACAGTAGCCATTATAGAAGAGCGGATTGCAAAAGTAACTGGGATTCCGGTGGTAGGAGAAATTTTTTCTTCAGGGAGAGATGCTATCTCTGCTAGGGCAGAATTCACAATACCAACAGATGGACCCTTGGAGGTTTCTAAACAAGGATGCAAACGGGTGTCACTGTCTCCTCCATACTCGGAATATGCCACCTTCATAATCAGGTACTTGACTTGTGAGGGACGTTTTTCCTACTTGCATTCCTATCATTTTAAACTATTGAGTCATATGAGGCACGGTTTAGCTGTCAATGTTCCAAAAAAATTGTTAAACCTTTTGAAACATTGTTCCCATGAAACCCAGAGGGGTAGGGACAACTCTATCGCCCATCATGCCCTCATTAAATTCTTGATTGAGTGTTCCCTAAGGGATGTGTCACCCCTTTCTTGGCAAGAATTTTTTTCCCAGAAGGGTCTACAACCTCCAGAGCCTCCTAGAGCACTCCCTGCACAGCATAAGAAAAAGAAAAAGAGAGTAGAATCTACAAGTAGGGAAGCAAAGAAAGAATCATCTGCTCCTATAGCACTTAGTTCTATAGCCTCCACACCAGAGCCCTCTACCCAAGTACAAACCAGGTCTGCTGGTAGAAAAGAAAAAGGGAAAACGAAGCTAGGAGAGTCATCTAGGGAAGAACAATCCCCAGAATCTGACCCTCATGTTCAAAAGCGAAAACGTTCTGCTCCACTCTTTCCTGCAACATCTTCCCCTATAGTAGTTTCTCTTGCAGCAACGCTTGTTGCCACTGCAGTTTCACTATCATCTTCTCCTATTGAGTCTGAATCCTCTAGGCAGGTTAGAAAGAGGAAAGCCACAAAAGTGTCTACTGCAGCTGTTACTTTAGAAACATTTCCAAAAAGATTTTCATCAAGGAAACAATGTAAAGTTACCTCAACCTCCATTCAACCTGAAATTATAGTAATTTTTGAGGAATCTGAAGAATTCAATCATGATGATTCTCAAAATGTATCTGAGAATGTTCCACAAAGTCCATCTGTTATTCCTGGGGAAGTGCAAACTGAGATAGTGGAAGTTGAAGAAGCACAGTATGGTAGTGGTAATGAAAGGGGGATGCCAAGTCTTGATGACTTGGCTGAAGCAGCTAGGCAAGTTTTAGAAGAAACATAATCTCCTCCTGAGCAGCAATAGGATTACATCTTACAGCAAGAGGAAGAACAGCTTGAACAATCTGAAGTGTCCAATGAAACCCTATTACCCCCTGAAACTTGTCGAGCATTGGTTGTTTATAAAAGGACATTGTTGATTGAATATTTGGAATATCTTAGGACTACATGGAGGCCTGTTACATTTCAAACTTTGAGTTTCCGCCATTTAGCTAGAACTGAAATTCAACAAAGTCTTTGGGAAGAAGAAATTGAAAAGGGAAATTGAAAGACAAAAACAAGAAATGAAAGAAATGAAAGAGAAAATGAATGAAATGGTGAAGATAACTGGTAAAATTATGGAATGTGGACCACCACCTAGGGTATATGCTATGTGCCTTAAAGAGCAATTTCTTTGGTTCCAATTGATGAGAATTTCAAGAAATTTAGACCCTATTATTCACACAGCTAAGGAATTTTATGATGCATATCAAGTAGCATCCAATTGGCTGAAAAATTATTTATGTGAGTTTTATTTGCATGGTTTGTTAATTCCCTCTGAAACAGAGTGGAATCCGCTTCTCTACATTGGTGACATTCATCTGAGGTCACTCATGTCTTGGGCGACCAATGAAACTAACTATGGAAGACAATTAGAGGCTTATGAAAAGACTAAAAGGAATGAACCTATTCCACTGCGACCTGAAAGCTCAGCTCCCCACACAATTCTGAGAACTTGGCTTACTATTGTGTATGGATTCAATGATCAGACAAAAAGAATGAAAATATTTGATATCAGGAAGCAACTGTATGATGAGTTCAAAGACCAAACATATCTATTTTGGAGGCTTTCATCTTCCAAAATTGAAACAAGATGGGAAAATTTGATTGTTGGTCTAAGGAAATCTAAGCCTCACAGCCCTCTGAACTTTAAGGAAGCCCCCTTGGCGATAGAAGTATATACACCTTGGTTCCGCAAAGGCCTGGAGCTATGGTCACTACTAACATTCTCGAATCTACTTTTATGTGGCCACTTACCCCCTATAAATGTATTGCCACTTATGACACGCAAACCACAGAGATGGCAAAAGCTCTATATTCTACCACAAACTGAACTCAATACAAAATACCAATTCCACCGACTACAGAGAAACAACTAGAAAGCTTAATGCTGGAGGACCATTATTAGGATAAGTAGGGGGCAAATGATGAGCTCGAAATATGCTCATAATTTGAATATTATGATGTATTTTTAATACCCTTACTCTTATTGCTGATGGTTGTTTTAACTCTTTGATTAAAGGTTTTTTTTTATCTAAAATCGGGTAGTATCCTATAGTAACATATTCCTATATTCCTGTAGGTTAACATCTCTATGTGCGTGTCCTCAGATTAATTACCTCCGCTTTGACTCTCCCTAATGACCGTATATGGGCGTGGTTTTGGATAACAGTCGGATTTGGCTATGTGATTAATGAATGTGTATCGCAGCCATTCTCCCACGCTGCTTCTTCAATTTACGTCGCCGCAATCGCTGGTGCCGTTGAAGGACGCAAATAACGTCGCCAAATAGACTGGCTCCAAAGAAATCTACTCCAAGTTACCATCGATGCAGCCGGTTCTAGCAAAAGACTCCCTTGACCGGTTGTTGGGAGGAAATCTAAAATGGATCACACTCTAGAAGATTGGAATACTTGGAATTTTCCCAATCGCGGCTGAATAGATATGCCTCTTACTTATGAGAAGTTTGTTCCTGGCCTGAGGGATGCACCCTATGTCACATCTTTCCGTTAGAGTTAGGTAGCTAGCTGTTTCTTCTAATATAAAATAAGGTTCCTCCCATGGAGCAAGTCATGAGTAAAAAGCTAAAGCTAGTATTTATAAATTGAGGTGCCGTTTTGTGTTAGTTTTCTTTACAAGCAATTAATCACAATGTATACGATTCCACGGTAAATAAAAGCTGATGAAGTTCTTTGAGTCTAATTCCTTGCAGGTAATAAACTAGTTGATGCTTCCTAAGGGGGCCCACTTAGTGATTATCTGTAGTTATTTATTTATCTTATGTTGATTATAAGTTAGATTTCAACGCAAACTCAGTCTTATATTGTTCCTGCAGCATTGAGAATCCATCCATGTGTTTGTTCCTACAAGATAAGGGCTTCATAGTTTTTTTTTTTCTAGTATAGTTGGTTGCGATTTATGCTTGGATTGCTATGCCTAGCTTTAAGAATACTTTTACATTATATCTCTCGTGAAAGTATGGTGAATTCCTTCCAAGTACGACGAGGAAATTGTGGACTAAATCGGTTCTTAGGCAAAAAGTACATATGCTACTCACTTCAAGTATACCGGTTTGACAATGTAAAATGAACGACCATAAGAAGATGTTAGTCACCTGCTGGAATGTCCAATTCCCAGGTTAGGATTTTCCATGACTTTTATATCCTTTTGTGGAATTGACCACAACGCCACCTTTGCTTGCACAAAGAATGTCACCTTTGTTTTCAGCATCGCATCTATTACGTCGTGTCACCTTTGAACATTGTTGTTGTGTCACCTTTGCTATAGTGTTGCTTCTGTCTGCACTGCTTTCTATCTAATTCTATTTTTTGATAGAGTGTCACCTCTGATATTGCATCGCATTTGTGCTTTTTTCCTGCTACAAAGCATCGCCTTTACATTTCATCAAAGCGTCGCCTTTGTTTTCAACACTGCCTTTGTTAGTTGCAGAGCGTTTGCTTTGTTTCCCAATGTCGCCTTTGCAAGAAGAAGAGGAAAATTTCCTTGGAGACCTAAAAGAATTTTTTAATGCTCATTGTAATAGCTTAGGCTTTCCAATTTTTATTTTCATTTTCTATTTTAGGACCAACTAGAACTACTTTGGGCTTAAAATTAACAATCAACTCAAGCTTTGTCAAAGTTGGACTAAAATTGAACATTAGGAACTTACTAGACATTGCTTTGTGGGTTAAAATTGAACAAGAAAAATTCACACTTAGCTTTTGGTGCTTAAAACGAATTCATCTTTACTTTGGGGATTAAAAAGAACTTTTGTTTTCCTTGCTTTGTGACTTTTTGCAATCCTTGTCACTTGAATGCGTATGGAATTCTCTCATTCCACTCGACAATCTTGAGAATCAAAAGCATTTCATTGACATTGGTTGTCTAAAATCACCAACACATTTTGATTTGGATCTAAAATTGAACCCCCATGCTAGTATGAAGATAAGGCATTGTGTGTGTTCCCTCCTTGCACTTTACATGATCTGGGCAGTCAAACTACAAATGTACTTCTTCAATTTTGTTTATCTTTAGAGGGCCTAAAGGAGAGAACAACCCAAGTGATAATGGGCTAAATCCAAGATCTTCCAATCGCTATATAAAAATGTGTTGTGATGAAATTCATTAACAATAGGTGTGGATGTGTCATACCAACAAGTGTCACCCTTAGTATCTGTGCAATACATCAAAATCCTTCCTTAGGGAAAGGACTGGGAGGCCTCTTGATTCTCCATAATCTTGAGCTAATCTTGTTGTGTGTATGGCCACCTTGAATGAAAGTCCTTCCTACAACCCATTTGTTTAGTGACCAAAATCCTTAATGCTTGTTGGTGCAAGAATGGTCATTTTGAATCCGCCCCACATTTATACTATTCAAAGTAGAAACAAAAAAATCCTTAACGTCTCCAGATATTCAAGATTTTGAGATTTAGTGGTCCCGAGAAGTGTGTGTCGTGGAGGGGAGCCAGTGTCACCAAATCTCTAACTGTTCGCTTTGTCTTAGTTTTTGGAGAAATCCAAGTGGGGACTTAACAAGTATGGCCATTTCTAACCTAGTATTATGCAATTTGTGAATCAATCAAACACATTGCTTGGATATCAAACATTTAACAAGTCATCAAAATTGCAAACCCTTTGTAAAGAGAAAATATCCTTGAAGAGTCCAATTATTACTGCTTGTCCCTAAGGATTTTATCCTTAGAGGCTTCTAAATATTTGGGCCCATATATCAATTTTCTCTCTCCAAAGTCAACCTAAGGAAATTATGGCCTTGACTCTTTGATTTTCACATAATGGACCTTGTGGGATGAAAAAGAGTTAAGACATAGACATTTAGTTTCGAATTTAAGCGAGAAGTGTTGATGTGGTAAAAAAGAATCCATTTAATCAAGATAAAAGACAATTGAACCCCACATATTTGTTTGTTCTCATGATTTCCCACAAATTCAAGATTCCAAAGCAAAATTCTTTATGCAAAAACTTCAAGTTTAGGACTCATACTCAAAAATCTATCAAGTGATACATTAGAAAGTGCAACCAAAGAAAATACACCAAGATAAGTAAGAAGGTAACAAGGTTTTATAGGCTTATTTCACTCAGCAATCTAGATATGTATTCTCAATATGAACCTTATGATTTTTGAAACACTTTAGAGGTATAGCATGTTCTTCAACACCTTGGTCTTGTAAACAAAGTCTTTGTAGGTTCATCTAGGATCAAACCAATACTTTCATTTGTCACAACATCCATCAAATCCCATCTCACAAACAACTTTTGGAAACTTTGGAAAAAAAATAATCTATGCTAGACTTCTTGTTAATCCTTAAATCAAATCAAAATCACCTTGTTTGGCTAGGTTTGTGGGGATGAATCCTTTCTCACATATTTATTTAAATTAGCACCCTTTTGGACAAGTTTACCCCAAGATCACATCTAACATCTTGGGATCTACAAGTCTTTTCTCCAAATCAAACCCAATCAAAATCAAAATCCAAAATTCCTAAGGTCTAGTATTCCTCCAAATTTCTCAAAAGTTCAAACATACATATCATTCACTCTTCATTTATCACGACATCATCATTTGATCCTTAAATACCCTAGATTTTCTTTTTGTACCTAAAGTTTAGATCAACCAAAGTTAGAGGTTTACCTCCCATATTCCTAAAATTTGATCCTTATTTTATAGTCCAAACAAGGTCACAACACAAGAAGATCATGGAGAAAAATAAAGAAACGTCAACCTCAAGTGACTTAAGTCAAACTGCATCAAAATTAAACCCTAGGGAATCTATCAACCCTCCACTTAATCTCCCTCAAATTCCTCAAGATTCTCAAGAGGGAGGTTTCCAAGTGGAGGATGTCACCAACAACTTCCAAGGAATGACCCAAGATGAAATATTGGAACTAGTTCAAAATCCTAAAACACACAAGATTGTCAACATAGTCATGAGGCTCAATCCCACACAGTACATGTTGGCATTAGCAAAGGAATGGGATAAAATCCCTTTCAATTTTGATGTGAGAACTATTGTTGAACAATATTTTGGGAGCATGACTCAAACATCATTCATGCCTTCATTCCCAAACATCATCCAATTGTACCATAGAAAAAAGTATTTCTTTCTTGACATGGAGTAGTTGATGATAAGTTGGACTTAATGAGGCCTTGATTTAGTGTTGTGATGTGTTTTTCACATCCACACTAGGTCTTGGACCCTTTCAAATGCATTTAACGATGTCTTGTAAAGGTGTTGTAAAGTGTTGTAAAAGACTTTCATGCCTCTCTAGACTTAATGAACCCATTTTTCCTTAATTCAAAATTATAAAATGTATTTAATTGCATCTTCACATTAATCTAGAAGGCTTATAAACTAAACTTAACTTTAACCTAGTGTTGTAATGTGTTTTACACATTCACATTGGTTCTCGCGGTCTCTTCTAGCTGTGGACCCTACTTAGTGCTGTAAAACTGTATTTTAAATCCTCACACTTTCACACTGGAAATCTTGTGTGTCCCAACTCTAAATTGGACTACATCATCACATAGGTCCCATTACCCCATATCATTGCATCCTAAGGTATAATTTGATGAAATAGATCTTACCAAAGTCATCATATAAACTCTAATTTATGCATTCCCTAACAACCTACTTTTCTGACAAATGGACTCCTCTAGGACTAATTCACCATCTATGCAGGCAAATGAGTTCCCCACAGTCAGACTGATTCACCCAAAGTGGCTAATGAGTCCCATTTAAGCCATTTTTGGGGTTTTGAGCTGGATAAATTAGGTTTTAAGTTTAATTTTTCTCCATGTCAGCCTTAGGGATCCAATTAACAGGGAAATAAGGTGAATTGCCTATAAAATCAAGTCTCTTAAAACCCTAACTTACATCTCTAACTCATCCACACATCCTTTACCATTCATTCATCAATTCATACTCTTCTACCGTCATGCTGTGGCCCTTTACACTCCAAGTCATCAAGATAGCTTCCATGGATATTCAAAGGTCAACCTCCTAACTTCATTTTCTCTCATAGACATTCAAGATCAATCATCATTTGAAAGGTAATAACTCCATTATTTCATGCTTCATTGCATTCTTTCATCATTTTGGTTTAATTACCTACAAAGGGGTTTGACAAAGGAAAACCCCCATGCCTTAACATTCAACATTTCTCTCTTGTCTTGTGTGTTTGTAGATTTAGGCATCTTGGACGATTGGAAATCATTGAAAATAAATTTTTAAAGTTTTTCAAGTCATCTCTTCATTGGATAAGGAAAAACATCAACAAAAAGTCACCTTCAGGCCTGAATTTGACAATTTCATAACCGGACACCTAGAGAAGCAGAAAGTGCAGACCGAAGGCTCCTGTTTCCACCTTTGAATCTTCAAAAATTCAAAATTGGACTCATTCACCATGGGTGGTGAATGAGTCCCACCCCCAAGCTTGATTTTGGTTTTTTGCATTTTTCGATACCCATTTGTCCAAAACGGACTCTGAAACAGTTTCACAGAATTGGGACTGATTTTCCTAGGATGGTGAATGAGTCCCACCAGGCCTAAAAATTAGGATTATAAACATTCTAGAATTCATTTCTATTCTCCATCAAGATCTCAGGTGCACACTTTCAGTTTCATCCATTCATGTTGTAGTTTGCTTTCATTTCTAGGTGTTTTTTCATTACATAATTTGTTTTCCAACAAGTTGCATTTCAATAGTTTTCACTTAATAATCAATAGCTTTTACTATTTTTTTCATCTATATAATTTAATTTAGGAATAATTTCATCTACATACATTATTTTGAGTGAACCACCTAGATTTGTGGTGTGGGATATGTCTCTTTCCTTTAGGTGAAAGACCCTAATTGAGCAAAAGAGACATAGCATTCCTAACCATCAAAAATCTATGGTTCACCAACCCATCATACAACCAACATCATCTCATGCTCCAAGTCAACCCATGATCACCAAGGGAATTTCATTACTCCAAGCCCTTCAAGGGCATCCACTTGTCAACAACCAAAATCTAGAGGCTAACACAATCTTGGGTATGCCTAGCACTGTCCCACAAGACCCAAAACATCTATATGTGCCACTCATTTTCCATGATATAAACAACCCCTCCACCTTTTTTGCAACACCGGCATACCCTCTTGATACACAAAGTTCTCTCCCCATAATATCACAAGGACAAGTGGATTTATTTGGACAAGTGGGTACTTTCAATGCTTCCATCTTACAAGGGAACACACCTCAAATCTTCCCACCATTCCCTCTTTTGACATCAAAATCCACACTAATTCAAGGTATAAGGAAAATCCCTTCATCCAACACATCAATCCAAAACTAATCAAATAAAATCAATCCCCCAAGCACAAATCAAATCATCACATCTATTGTACCAAATCCTTTGAACATACCACTGATATCACAACACCAAGTGGCACCAATCCAAGTCTCTCAACCAATCATCATGTCATATACAACACCTCAAACATCCTAAAAAATGGTCTCCCAAGTACCAATCATATCTATCATAGCATCTACCACACAACACCTCAACAACCACCCCAACG
>VDFB02326767.1:0-16006 GCA_007258455.2 Sequoia sempervirens | reverse complement strand
TTTCATACCTCTTATCTTTACCTCACCTTGTTGAGGGAAAAAACAAGAGGGGGTATATATATTCACCTCTTCATCATATTTTTCTTTTGAACCATTGAAATTTTCTTAAGAATTCTTCTTACCATGGTAGCTTCTTTCGATTTTGAAACTAACCTAATTTTGAGTTTTGCATAACAAAATTTTACATTAGGCATTGTAGTTTCTTGCTAAGCTCAAATGTTGGGGGCATCACCAATATCCGCTTGCTCGACCTCTGCAGCCTCTTCAATATCCTTTTTCACGCAAATCTATAAAATTTTCAAATTTTCAATCTTACATTTAGGTCTTCTTTTCTACTTTAATGTAGGTAATTTTTCTTCAAAAATTTAACTCATTAAAGTGGGGGAAAAATGTAGTGTCATAAAATTGTACCCTGTGGTAATTTCACACTTGTGCATTTAGCTTGTTGCATTTATGGCACCTTGCTGCTTTAATCATAGAACCTTGTGAGCTAGAATTTCAGGATTTCAACCCCATAAGGGACAATGGCAAAGTGTTAGCATTCTGTCACCTCATTTTTTGCAAATTTTTGAGTAGGATGCCTATGTGATGCATAGACATCCATGCGGTGTGCTAGCATCCCTGAAGTTTTTGAGTTTCAAATGAGGGAATCTTGCATCGTTTAGCTATGACACATGTCATTGTGCTAGAATCATGAGTGTAATAGATCTTCTCACCCATGTAGCCTCACAAATATCCTTTTTTCTCTCATTCTTTAATTCATTCTTACTATCTTGGACTCTGTATTTCTCTATTGCTCTATTCTCTTCTACATCTCTTCTTTCTTGCTCTTTGCAGTGAAGCTCTATTGAGTTCTTATCTCATCAACAACCAAGGATCTCTTGCAAGCAAGAAAATCTCATATATCAAGCCAAGAGGGAGTCACAGACTGTTGGTAATTCTCTCTTGTCTACTTTGTCTAATCTATTTGCAATCGTCTACTTGTCTCATCTATTTTTTTTGTGATAGGGGCTCTCCTCCACAATGGGGTTTTCTCTGACTCATCTTGTCTATTACATTTTATGTCTTTCCTATCTCTATATATTTGGCTATTTGTGAAGGTGAAAACACCAAAATGATGGTTTGACTGAGGCAAGCCTTGAAATAACCCCAACATTTTTCCTCATCCTTCTTGTGTGCAAGTTTCTAGATTCGAAGAACTAGGTGTTGCAAATTTCAAACTTTTATCTTCTAATTTGACAGGGATGACACCACAGGGTGCAAATGTCCCCACAACACGTTCTCATCTATTGGCCATGACTTTATCCTTTTGGGGTAGAATTTGTAAGTCCTAAGATTTTGTATTGTAATTTATATTTCATAATCCTATATCAGTTTATGTTAATCAATATTTTTATCATTTTTGTACTTAGTAGTCTAGCATTTCATTTCATCTAATTATTCAAATATTCTTTTTCACTTGAGATTTTACTTTGAGGTAATTGAGGGTTATTCGTTCCCTGTAGAATGTACTTTGTCCTAAAGACTTGGGAGGAGTGAATCCCCTCATTTAAAAAAATTAATATGGAATTATCTAATGGGGAAAGGTTGTCTATGTTATCTAATGGAAACCATTTCTCAACCTATTGATGCTAAAGTATTGGAAAAATGGGAGCTTGATCATGAGAAAATACTTGGATGCATATGTTCATTATTCTCTTTTGATTTACAATTTCATATTGAATCATGCAAAACACCCAAAGAAGCTTGTAAGACTTTTGAGAAATTATATGCTAAAACTAATAAGATTAGGGGATGTGAGATTGTTAATGTTTTGATTAATCTTTATGCTAACTGTTTTGACCACATCTAAGAATACAAATCTAAGGATACAAAACTAAGAGCACAATTGAAAGATTGAAACATTGATAAAGAGGATTTATAATTTATTTTGACTGTGTTATCCAAGCTTGGTCCTAAGTATTCTATGTTTGTTTTTGGATTTCATACCCATCAACTTCCTATGGGAACATCATATGTTGATCCTAATTTTGATGACTTTGCAAATATCCTAATCCAAGAGGAAATGAAGTTAATGCATATGGGTCTAATCAAGTCTAAGCATTTTTGGCTAGTGAACCTAAGGTACAAATAGAATTGAGAAATAATGATAAGAAAAAAAGAAGAAAGAAAATAAGCCACATAAATAATATGATTCCTCTCCCTCTCAAAGGGAATCATCTAAGAAGGAGAAGCCTACATGTGCATATTACAAGAAAATAAATCATGATGAACATCAATTTTATTCAAAACATATCGATGAGTTGAAGAATCTTCTTAATAAGTATCAAATCAATTTGGTTTCAATGTCTAGGGGTTCATATTATTCTTCTTCTTCAAAGTCTAATAGAAATAAGGGGCAGGAACTTCTTGTAGTTAAAAATCTTGAGTAAGAGAGGTGGATAATTGATTAAAGAGCCTCATATCACATGGATTCATTTGAATCTTGTTCATCACTACACATCCTAATGGGTAACAACACTTATATGTGTGCTTTTGAGAAGGGATCCATTGACATGGATGATGAGGCATTTAATGATGTTATTCATGTTGTTAGAGTAATAAGTTATTATGCTTAATTAATTACATCACATTGATTAATTAATTAAGTCACTTATTCCTCTTTATTACTTAAGCTAAACTTAGGCACATTAATAATTAATTATTAATTATTAAGTGTGCACACTAGGGTTTCATTTAGGGTTTCCCTTTTAGGGTTTCTTGATCTCCTTCATAAGGATTGATCATTTTGTAATAATCGATTCTCTTAATGCATTTTTACTGAGAGGTTTACAGAGCAACTTTGAGGTTCTTCATATCTTTTGCATGTGACAGGTATCCATCTTGCATGCAGGTGATCTTGGATTCTAACATGGTATCAGAGCTCCAGACCTGCAGCTGCTTGTTCGTGATCTGAAGATATGGCCTCTTCGTGAGTTTCGGGTGCAAGGGTTTCCACATGCAATTTTTTGATTGAATCTGGGGGTAGCCTAATTTTCTGGGCATTTTGGGACAAAACGGACCTCACCATTGAGTCCGCAGCGCCCAAAAACCCCCATTTTCATATAAAATTTGTCGATTTTGGTGCAAGTTGGTCGAGAAGGCAAATTTTTTTTGTCTGGGGGCCCGTTCGGCCTCCCCAGCACGCAGATCGAGGCGAAATTCAAAAAAATGTGTTTTGGTTCATCCAAATAAGGCCCTAGCAGTAAAGCTGATCTGCCGCCTTGCATGGCCACTCATGAATACCACCGACCACCGGGCCGGCCTCGTGATCCTACACACTGTTCACCGCCAAGCCACGAACTCACGGGTTCTTTTCGGGTTCTCATTATATGGACCAAAGTGCATCAGATCTGCTCCCCCGCCAAATTCTCATCTGCGGAGAGCCCATTGGGGATGGAGAATCGCGGTTTCCAAATTTCTTCATTTCTGGCCTCTCGGTCACTCAGCTGTGACTACCGGGCCGAATTTTTTTCCATTTTGCGGGGACTGATTTGCGCTGGACGCCGACGGGCTTCGGCCACCTTTTGACGGGTGACGTCAGTATTTGACCGCCAGACGGCCTTTGCCCCCTCCTCCTAACCCTAGTTTTTCCTAAAAGAGCAATTTTTTTCTTTTGGCCATAACTTGGGCATACGGTATCGAAATCGGGCAAACGAGATATCGCCGGAAAGCTGGTTCCGAGCACTTTCCAGTAGTGCTGTTTATTTTTCAGTATTTTACTGTTTTTCTGCATTTATTGCTGTTTGAAGTCAGATGTACGTTTTATGCTTCCAAGCTCATAACTTTTTGCCACGATCTCCGTTTTTCGCCTCGTTTGAAGCGTCGGAAAGGTATTGAGGAGCTCTAGGTTGCTGTCCATGCACTTTTTTCTGTATCTATCCTGTGTTTATCGGGCCATTAGTCCAGATTTGGTCTGATGGGTTGTTTGGCAATTACTTGGATATTTTGGCAGTTGGGAGAGTGCATCTTGCATCTTTGCACTTCGTTTTCAGTAATACATCATTCAATAATCACTTGCTGCATCATAGATTCCAGAGTTGTTCTAGTTTGGTTTTGTGTGTTCCGTGGTGATCGGTCTTCGTTTTATTATGATTCCTTTGAGTCAGTCCATCCCTCGGTTTCAGTATACGTATTAACATTTCTGCTTCCTATAATAAGTTCAAAGTTGTTACTGGCTGTAGTTCTTCAAGCATTTCTTTTGCAAAGATGCTGGTCTTTCATTGTAGGGGTTTTTGTCCCACCGGGTTTTTCCTTCTCTTACTCATTCTTGCATTTGTAAATGGGTACCTGATCAGGCCTCGTTGTCGGGACCCATCTTTGCTTTCATGCATCCTATTCTAGTGTTTTAGCTTCTTCCTAAGTTCATCTTAAGGGGGGGTGTTAGAGTAATAAGTTATTATGCTTAATTAATTACATCATATTGATTAATTAATTAAGTCACTTATTCCTCTTTATTACTTGCTTGAACTTAGGCACATTAATAATTAATTATTAATTATTAAGTGTGCACACTAGGGTTTCATTTAGGGTTTCCCTTTTAGGGTTTCTTGATCTCCTTCATAAGGATTGATCATTTTGTAATAATCGATTCTCTTAATGCATTTTTACTGAGAGATTTACAGAGCAACTTTGAGGTTCTTCATATCTTTTGCATGTGACAGGTATCCATCTTGCATGCAGGTGATTTGAGGTTCTTCATATCTTTTGCATGTGACAGGTATCCATCTTGCATGCAGGTGATCTTGGATTCTAACACATGTGACTTCATTGTCAACACATCATTTTTGTCTATTAGATCACACATGGTGGACCAAGCAAGAGTGTTAAATGCACACCAAATTCTGTCATAATTTGAGATTTGCATAGCAAATATATAATTATTTTTGGGGAGGTTGATCACCAATCTCAATCCTACACTCTTCTCACATTTTTATGTTAGATTAATCATGCATTAGCTAATAATTAATCTTTAATTTATTATTACTTTAGTTTATTCTCATGCACTAAAGCTAAAAATAGGAGTTCTTTATTCAATTAACTAAGTGGTTTTCTATGTTGACTATGTGTGCAAGTGTATTTTCTTACCTAAAATGCAAAAAAACTAAAGTAAATGCAAAGAAAAGAAAACACAATGACACCTCAAGATAAGCCTGGTTGAACTTGAAAAAAACAAAAGATGAAGCTTATATTTTACCTTGTCCAAGTTGATGTTGTTAGAAGAGCCAAGATCTGATTGCAAACCAGAATAACCTTCACAAAAGAGGAAAACGAAAAAGCAGAGATTGCATAAAAACATGCAAATTGATATATTCGAAAAGTCCAATTAATTACAAGAAATTATTTGCTTTATAAAAGCAAAGATGTGAATACCTAATCTTATCTTGAGCAACAAGATAGCTCGAAAGATAAAGATAAGATCCTATAACTTAGGAATAAACCTAAGTAAGCTTATGAAAATGTGTAATTAATAATTAATTACACCAACACCCCCCCCATAAGTGCAACTTAGGGAGAAGTAGATTATTATGCAAATATGAGTCCTGGCAACAAGGCCTGATCAGGTACTCATGTACAAATGCAAAGAGAGAGAAACCCCCCTCAGTGAGATGAACTGTTGTGAAGAATCACTGGAAGATCTCTGATGAAGCAACACTGGAACCCCAAATCCGGCAAGCAAGGAAAGATAGTTCTGTTTGCAAAATACCAATCGGAATCACAAATGCAATAGCAGACCCAATGCCAAGGAACACTAGAAACTCACATACTGGATCAACTCTGGAATCTGTAAGCAACAGTAGATGAATGGACCCATAATGATGACAAATCTGGAAGTTGTGTCTCTGAAAGCCGATGCTAAAATGAAACTAAAATTGTCCATAGGACGAGTACCATCAAGATTCTGGAACATTAGCCATAAAACATGGCCTTCAAATGGGAAAGATCTGAACCAATGAGGATCAAGAATCATAAAATCCCATTGTGAAGTGTGGAACTAAGCAAACCAAAAGATGTGTCCAAATTTAAGCAAGAAAGAAGCTTAGAAGGAGACAACAGAAATCCACAAAACCGCCAGCTGTCAAACAGCCATATTTTAACAACCAATGAATGGAACTTTTATATATCAATTCATGAGCCATAATAGCTTAATTATTGCATATGAGATCTGGTAAAATGAACATAATAATGCAAAACCTTAGGCCACTAAACAAAATGACACGCATGAAAATAAGCGCGGCCATTTTCTAAAAGTCACCCGCAGAGATCTGCAGGAGGCTGAAAACTAGCTTTCTCCGAATGGCCATGCAGTAACAAATCGGCGAAAACGATACGGGTTAAGCGATGGCGTGTCCCGTGCAGCGTAAAAAGGAAACATCCGAATTGAGTAAAACATCAAATGGAAAACCCCAAAACCAAACTAACACCATTGTATAGAGCATCAAAACAACTAATTTATATCTCATTTCCGTAAAAGAAGGATGCCAGATGCCCGCGATATGCCCGCCACAAGCCCGTGAAAGTGCTTCTGTGTGTGTGATTTATTCCGTAAGCCCTCAAGCAAAGGGCCCTTATCGTGATGGGCGGACTGGGGCTGCATAAGCAGTTTCAGCGAGTCTCGTCACCATTATGATCAGCACCGCGAAATGGCCAAAATGGATCGAAGTCCGGGGCACCGGTTCTTCACATGACCATGGGGCTCACGGGGCTTAAAGACATAGCGCATGGGGTAGCGGCTGCGGGAACCGTAGCGTATGCTTGGTGGCCGCCTGTTACGCCTTCGGGCGACTGAATTTCTGAAATCGTGGTTTTCAGTTTTCCTAAAATATCTTTTAATTATGGATCTTTTCTCGGATCGCTGCAGTTCGAAATCAGGTCGAAGCCATACCGCACCCCTTAGGCAAAAACAATAATTTTCCTTTCCGGGCCGAGTAGTGTCCAAATCGGACAAATTTTATATGAAAATGGGGGTTTTTGGGCGCTGCGAATCCAACGGCAAGGTCCGTTTGGGTCCAAAGTGCTCCGAAAATCAGGTGACCCCCAAATCTATCAGAAAAATCACCAAGCTTGAGACCCTCGCAGATCTGGCAAACGGTGATGAAAATCAATAAAATAAAAGTCATTTCTAACTTTTTCCAGCGCTCTGAATCCAACGAAAAACCCCGATCTAATCCAAGATGCTCCAGAAATATGCTCAAGGAAAGAAACCCTTGAGGGACCTCGAACGAGCTCTGCACTATATTCCTCCGAAAATGCTGAGAAGGGGCTGCGAATCAAGGCTCTGATACCATGTTAGAATAGCCAAGATCTGATTGCAAACCAGAATAACCTTCCATAGAAGAGGAAAATAAAAAATCAGAGATTGCATAAAGACATGCAAATTGATATTTTTGAAAAGTCCAATTAATTACAAGAAATTATTTGCTTTATAAAAGCAAAGATGTGAATACCTAATCTTATCTTGAGCAACAAGATAGCTCGAAAGATAAAGATAAGATCCTATAACTTAGGAATAAACCTAAGTAAACTTATGCAAATGTGTAATTAATAATTAATTACACCAACAGATGTGTTGGTTGGCCCTTGATCTTGATTATGTATGCTCCTTTGCTTGATAGAATGGTAAAACTATATGATATGGATTCAAAATTTGATGGAGAAAGCAATGGTGTTGTTGGATGATGGATTGGATGCAAGTATGAAGGTATAAAATGCTGCAACAATGGAGGTGATAGCTTGAGTGTGTGAGATCTCTAAATTTGCCTAAGTGTTGTGTTTCAAATGAGAAATTTTTCTAAGTATTTAGCAAACTTGCCTCTAGAGAAATGGAGGGTTGAGATGCATTCTAGGGTAAGTGATCAAGGGTTGAGATGTATTGAGACATCTCAACTCATAGGATGAAGACATGTGTAAGGTGATGTGGAAAGGAAAGGGTGAAGTGGAGATGATGTGGAGGCCAAGTGGAGGTACCTTGGGGAATGATGAAAAAGACAAGTCTTGTATCATCTCCCAAATCTTGGGAGGATGTGAAAATAGAAGAATTTTAAATTCTTCTAAAAATCTCCCTTGATTTTGGAGATGAGCCTTGGGAAGAACAAGGGGAATTAAAAATTCCCCTTGCAAGGGCCTAGGGACTAGAAAGTGTATTAAAAATTGAAGTTTTATTCCTTCAAGGATGTTTTAGAAATAAAGTGGAATTAAAAATTCCTCATAGGATGCATTGGAGGGATAAGTGGAATTAAAAATTCCACATGTGCATGTTGGGGGAATAAAAAGGAATTTTAAATTCCTTGGGAGATGGAGATAGATTCTCCAAAAGGAGAAAGCATTGATGAGGGTTAACCATGGTACCTTATTAGTGGTTGTGTAAGTGATTAAGGACTAAATGAATTGACTTAATGGTTTATAGATTGAAGGGCGGTGAGATTGCAGTGATGACACCAATCACAAAAACAATTTAGACAACCGCAGATTAGAGCATTGGCGATGATGCCGAGAGAGAGAAAACGGGCAAATTCAAAACATTACCAATCTATGAACAAATGACTAAATTTAATTTTAAATTGAATAATTTGGTTTGAATTTTAGAGAAGAAGGGACGCCCTTTAACATTGAATAAACATCTTAGAAACAAAAGATATAACATTAATTAAAATAAATAAACTGCATTTAATTAATATAATAATGGATTCGTGATAGCAAAATACTTAAGGAATTTTACCATAGCGGGCATGGTCGATCTCGCTGCCTACAAACCGCCAAAGCGAGCTACATTGGTGGACCAAGCCTGTCCCCACGTGATTTTATTAATTTGCCCTGGATCTAATCTCTTTACCATTTAGGGTTGCTCCTATATAGCACTCATCCCTCATCATATTAACACTCTTGGAGATTTACACTTCTCTCGAACTCACAACCTTTGAGGGATTTTTTTTTCCTTGAAGATTTTTGAGGTTCATTATGTAGCTTTTTCTTGTTGAGGAATATTGCATAATTTGTTTGCAAATCTCTTGTGTGGAAGGTGTCTTTGTGTGAACCCCTTCTTGATTTATGAGATTTTTTTTCTCTTCAACTAAGGTTACAAGAGAAAATTTTAAATCCTCTTTGTTTTTTTTGGTTTTTTTACTCTCTTTTTTTGCATTTTTGCTTATTTTAAAGAAAAAAAAGAAAAAAAACAAACAAACAAAAAAAATTCTACCACCCTAGGGTCATATGGGCAACTAGTGCCTAGCCCTTGGGGGGGCTAATTTTTTTTTCCTTTTAATAAAATAAGCATAATCGAGAAAATGGGCATAACTTTTTGCTTGGGTATCGTAATTGGGAAAAAAAGATATCGTCAAAAAGTTGGTTCCAAGCACTATCTAATGGTTCTATTTTTTCTCATTTTTTGGTTGTTGGTGCATTCTATTGCCTGTTGAAGTCAGAGGTGTTGTTTTTAGTGCCAAGCTCATAACTTTTGACTAGTTTCTTCATTTTTTGTGATTCCAATGATGTTGGAACCATCTTTTAGAGCTCTTCACATCCATCTATGAATTTTTTCCATATTTCTCTCTAGGTACATTTTATTCAAGTTTTTTTTTTTGCACTCTAGTGAATTACTCAAATGTCTTAGCTCCTAGAAAATTTTTGTTTACATGGGATGACTTATTTTTGGTTGTTCTTTATGTATTTCTAGTAGTATGTCCTATTTGGACACTATAGACATCTTTTTAATGCATATTCTCTTTTTGTAGATGCACTGAGATAAAGTGCCATTCTGGTGTATAATTTTTGGGGATTTCACACATCCTGTTGTGCCTTTTGTATTTGCACTATCATATAAAATGTCATGGGGAGTTGATGTTTTTCTTTGGTTTTGCATCATACCTTTTTCAAGTGAGTATCCCTTCCACAAAAGCAGTGAATCCTAGTGATTCTTGCCTCATGTGTGTGTGCCTTAGTTTGCACACCCTTTTATTTGCAAGTTGTTTCTCCTACATGCACTTCTTGGTTTCACATAGTTTCAATGTACATGTCTTGGCTCTCCCTTTTCAACATTATGGGGGGGTTGCTATTATTGGTGCTAATGCTTCCTTAGTTTCATAGTTTTGAGTGATTTACGTATCTATTTATTGTTCATATGTACTTTCGGATGCAAGATACATTAGTGGCATGTTACTTGCATTTTAGTGAGATGGATCATTTACCATATGGAAACTCTTGCATTCTTGTTTCTAGAGTCTCTTCATTTCAACACCATAGTAGTCATCTTTCGACAGTTTTCTACAACTTCTTCATGCTTTAGCGATGTTCTACATGTTCCTCTTTTTTGGGACATTGTTTTGGTTGGAGGATTCTTAGTCCTTCACACCTTGATTTGGAGGCTTTTCAATCCTTCATTCACCATTCTCTCTTTTGGAGAGGATTTTTTTCCCACTGTCATTTTCTCCTTTTTCTCTAGTTTTGAGAGATCTTTTGTTTGTACATGGGTGCCTAACTAAGCCTTGTTTACCGGGACCCATCTTGCATTCTCTTTTTAGGGTTTTTAGCTACTCCCTAAGTTCATATTAAGGGGGGTGTTAGAGTAATCATGCATTAGCTAATAATTAATAATTAATTGATTATTAGTCTAATTTATTCTCATGCACTTAAGCTAAACTTAGGAGTTCTTTATTTAGTTAACTAAGTGTCTCTATGTTAACTGAAGTGAGCTATTATTAGATCATTTTATCTCATTGCATGTGATGTTGAAACTTGTCATGTTCTAATCCCTTTACCATTTAGGGTTGCTCCTATATAGCACTCAACCCTCATTGTATAAACACTTTCATAGATTTACACTTCTCTCGAACTCTCAACCTTTGAGGACTTTTGCTTTCCTTGAAGATTTTTTAGGTTCATTTTGTAGCTTTTTCTTGTTGAGGAATATTGCATAATTTGTTTTCAGATCTCTTGCGTGGAAGGTGTCTTTATTTGTTGTTTGATCCTGTGGCTTATGTTTTTCACAATTCTAATATTTTCTACTATTTTTCCTTCGACATATGTTCACATTCAATCATCTAGTGTGGACCCTTTTGAGGAGATTCAATATGGTCATTTGAATCTTGGTATTCTTTCATCCACTAAGTATCTCATAACATGTTTTGATATTCTATCTCCATCTACTATTGTTTTTTATGATGCTTGTGTTGCCATAGTTTTTCCTCTTTTTGATTTAGTGCAACAATACTTTTGTGGTCTTCTAGAGATGGATAATTTGGATGAGTACTTGACAAACATTGTTGGTTTATTTTATCGTCTCATATTTCAAATTTGGGATACACCATCGATTGCATACATATTCTCTTTGATGGAGATGATCCTTCTTCAATTATTGTGAGGGAGCAATCTAAACCTCTTATTCATTCTCTATATTATCATTCTTCATAGTTTGACTCTCTTATTCATTCTCTATATTATCATTCTTCATTATAGGATACTCAACATTGAGGGGGGCCTACATAGTCTCTCTTCTTCTCTCTTGCGGGGTTTTTTTTCCTCACATGGGCTTTTGTCCTTCTCATTCATCATAGAGAGCATTTTATTTTTATCTTTCTTTTGGGGAGGAGTTTTGTTCCTCTAGGTTTTCTCATTTTCTCCATTTGGTGAGAAATTGAATTTGTACAAGGGTACATGTTGTGTGGTCTCACAACATGCCCCAAGACTGTAAGACTTGGGGACCCCAAGTGAAAACTACCACTTATGATAGGTGCTAGCTAGTTGGGAAGATCACCAGAATTGAAGAGCAAAGAGAAATCTTTAAATAAAAAAGAGCACTTTGTAAAGCAAAGTGTTTTGGGTATCGGATACTGGGAACCATGAATGTTAGAAAGGAAAAAGGTAATATAAATGTTGAGCAAAGTGTTTCGCTCCGATAATCGAGGTTCGGTAAAGATGAAAGTTCTGGTAAAACTAAAGTACGTGAATATTATGGGTAAAGTTGAATACCGGGTTCTAGGTACCGAATAACAATGCTAAGCAAAGTTTTAAAATTTTAAGGTTATCCAAGAAGTCTGATATTTCAGTAATCCGGTATATAAAAGATAATTGTGCAAGAATTTGTGAATTTTCGAAAAGCATGTTATCTATGATGGATTTATATGATAAAAATTTAATGATGGTTTTATTTACATGAGATTTTTATAAATGTTTTTTAAATGGATTAAATGAGTGGAATTTGTGATTGTAGGTGAAGAAAATTGTAATGCAAAGTTCAGGTATGGACGGTCAGGAAAATTTGAATCACAGATAGAATCATATCTAGATTGGGCTACATATTCTAGGAAGTTATATGCAGAGGGGCTTGAATCCACTAGAATACCAGGGATCCTAGTATTTCACATATGGCAACAAAAAGTGCCAACCTCCAAGAAAGCTCATTCTCGAGAGTAGAAAGCCCGAGGAAGAACAAAAGTGTAGGAAGAGGATGATGAAGCAATTATTCTAAATATATGGGAAATCTCCTACACACTATCCTGATTCAAGTTATCATCCTAGTGATAATAAGAAGATGAAAAACCCAAAGGACTTCAACGTGCAGAAAAATGTTGGCCTTCGTTAACTTCATTTGCAATTTTCTTACCAATCACTACATTCCACATGCCTTGACGTGATTCATCACTTGGATTACCTCTCATGCATTTGTCTTATCGTACATATTTCTTGCTTCTATAAAAGGCTAGGGGATACCTTTTTTAAGTTAGGTTCAAAATTTGTGGACGCCAGAAGAGCCAAAACTTCTTTAAGTTATGTTCTTTATTCCTATTTTCTAAATCATTCCAGACTAAAAACTTGTATGCAAATAGAATTTAATCAATATCAAAGCCAATTTGATAGCTACCTATCTCATGTATTTTTTTAGTTGGTTTTGTTAGTTCAACTGAACAAGACTATGTGTTGTGCCATTTAAGGGTGCATGTAGAACCTACTCGGTGTCCAAACTAAAACCCCATTCTTTAAAAGCTCGCAATGTTTTATATGTAGTTGTGAAGAAATTTGGTGAAGTATAAAGCGGTTTTCTTTGATTTGATTAACTCTTGAGGCATGTGTGGAGAATAACCAAGAAAAAATTTAAGTTTCAATATTTTTATGCTATATTTTAGATTAGATGTTTAAATTCTTGAAAATGTTTCAAAAAATAGATGAATGGATGGAAATTTATTGAAAATCTTTCATTTTCTATGAAATTGTTGAATTTTTAAAGCTAAATCTACTTAAATGATAACAAAATTGTTGATGTTCATGAAATATTATTGTAAATATTTTGATTTCATGATATTATTTTATGATTGAACTAGAAATCTAATACTAAATGCTTATGATACCAAATGAAATTCTGATTAACCATAGACCCCTTGAGATTAACAACAATATCACATCATACCCTAGAGTGAACCTAGTATGGTCAAGACCTAGCTACCAGAGCCTTGGGATTAAGCTAAGTCAACCTTTTCCTATAACATGAACATCTTAGGTTGCCTTGGTTCAGTCTTTCAAGTAAAGATAGGTTCTTCACAGTTTGCTTGTGAGGATTTTATCTACATTGTTGCTACGAGTGACATCATCATCAACAGTACCTAACATGGCCTTATAGTCAGGACCCAACTTTACATCATTTACATAATAGTATTCTACTCCCTAAGTTTCCTTTAATGGGGGGTTTTGGTGTAAATAGGTGTTTTACCTAACTAGTTCATTAGTGGGTCTTATTTACATGTTAAGTTTACTTAGGTCCTAGGGAATCTTTCTAAAAGGTCATTTGTTGTCATAAGATCTTATCTTATCTTTTAAAATTTAATGTTCAATTTCTAAGTAGTTTAATATTAGTTGTCTCATGACATAGGATTAAGACACTTGTTATGATCTTATCTAATCCTATGTCTCAACTTGGCTATATAAGCAAGTGGTCTCATGTGTAAATATAAAATCATATCATCATAATCTAGATCATATTTCATCTCTCTTGTGCTTTCATTAAGTTACTAAATCTTGGGTGCCTATAATCTCCAGCCAAATTATGCATGGTGTAGAGAATTCTATACCAACTCTTACATATACTTGGCAAGTAATTATGAAAATATGCATCCTTATATCCATCAAGTATTCCTGCAATAACTGCCTACTAAGTTTCATATACTCATAAAGTAATTAGTAGGAGATAATATTATGTATATGAGAATAAATTTAACAATCATGTAAAGAGAAGGTAACTCACATGTTTCATCATCCTTTAGGATCCTTGAGAGATGCAACCTTAAGAGAGTAAAAGCATAAGGGTTGAGAAATAGATCTAGCATGAGGGTATCATTTTTTACCACAACTCTGTCATAACTAGGTAATATAACCTCAAAACATACTATATATTGTAATAAATAAATTAAAAACCAATTCATAGAAGCATTCATCAAATCCCCTATCAATACACTCTATGTATTATTTATATCCACTTAAAATTTTACCATTTCATAATAAAAAATTATGCTATTATAATGAATAAAATATAAGTTAGGAAATGAGGAGTGATGGAAAATTCCATAATAGAATAGAACATATATGGCTAAAAATGATAATTTCAAGTATTCAAAATAGGTTGAGGGAATTTAGACACCAATTTACAACTACCCTGGTTAATATTTATACAAGGAAACAAGAAATCATATGATCGAATATAAAAGTTCCTCAAAATGATACTATTATATGAAATATAAATTTATTTTGTTAGGTATGCTCCTAGCAAATTCAAAAATTTAGGTTCAAGAAATATTCAAGAAAATACAATAGGTAGGCATAAGATTCATTCACATAGCCATGCCAAATGACTACTACTGGACTATATCTCAAGTTATTCTAGATCATGTCTTTGATATCAATTATTATGTAATAGGTTAGTACTTAATCTCATACAAGCACAATGAATGAAGGGTAAAAATACAAAGTTGTGTCACACTTTATAAAGGAAACAACTAACATTGATCCAACTTTTAAAATTGAATCACTAAAAAGTGTCATATATGTTTTGAATTTTAAAAAGATGTAAACTAATAAAATGTGTATTTTTTAGTATTTTTTATGTTTATATTTTTTTGAAAAAATTAAAAAATTATTTGAATATAGTTTTTTTATAAATTTACACTATAATTTGCTGTTGATAAAGCGCTGAAAAATGAAGTTACACACTCAAATGTCAATCTTTATATAGTAATTTTTTTTCCATCAATTTTTTTGTGTGTATTGAAAACTTGAAACTTTAGTGCATGGATATATTTCTTTTCAATTTTGATAAATACATATTTTGAAAAAATATATTTAAATGTGTGTGTACTAAAACATAGTTGTTTTTTTTTGTATTAAAGATAGAATAAGCAACAAATTACATCTTAAGTATATCATCCCAACATAATGCAATTTTTTATCCCAGGAAGGTGCATATTTTATCCCCTAATGACTGATTTGGCAAGTATATGCAAGTAAGATTCCAAGTTTCTATACATTAGCTATATTATGTAGCATTTACAAAAAGATACAAACACCTATATTATGCAACATTTACATCAAGAAGTGCATAATTACAAAAAGATACACTAAATATGGACAATTCATTATAGATTATTGCTTTCACTAACTGTTCTATCATCATTCCTACTTTCATCGGTTGCCAACATCTGCTTTGATGCAACGGCCTCTTCCACCTCCCATTTTTCATTGGTGTGGAGTCTTGGTTGTTTTTGTTCTATAGTGACCTTTTCATTGTACACTTTCTAGAACTTTTCAAGTTCCTCCATGAAATTGGCAAGGCTAGGCTACCTTGCACTCCAGTTGTAGCCAAAATTGATCTCCAGTTCTTTCCATTCAACATCAACTTTCATATTGACTATTTATCTAAAATAGAAAAAAAAATATACCATCTTGATATAGATTATTTTATCTAGTGCATCATATTTTTTTAATTTTT
>VDFB02326766.1:0-34135 GCA_007258455.2 Sequoia sempervirens | reverse complement strand
TGAAATATTTTGAAGGAATTAATTATTTGATATGTTGATGTTGATTGCTCATTTTTGCAGCATAATGATAAGATGGAGATAATAGAAGAAAAATAGATAGATAGATGAGAGAATTCGAAGGAAATTTTGGCAGAGTGAGGATACTAGAAGAAGATCCCTCCAAATGGCTTGTGAGAGGCCATATTTATAGAGTTTTGATTTCATTTCAGAGATAAGATTGGATTTTTTCTTTATTTTACAAAAGAAGAAATAAAACAAGATAAGATAAGATTAGAAAAGATAGAAAGATTTGATTTTCTATTTTAAAGGAAATAAATCCTAAAAAAAAGATGAGAGGGATAATTGATGAATTATCTAATTAAATTAATTAATTAGATACATATGAGTTCCAATTTTGGAAAGAAAGCAAGAAGATATTTTTAGGATTTTATTAATTAAATAAATATTTGATTTATTTAATTAATGTTGGATTTATGATTTAATTAATTAAATAATATAAATTTTTTAATTAACATTAGAAGAAAGAAGTGATGAATAGAAAGGGACTAAATGAAATTAGTCAAATAAATAATATTTATTTAACTAATTAGATGATGGCATGGATACCTAGGGAAAAACATGCTACAAGATGTCTAAATGATGTAATGTTGTGACAAGGTGTTGTAAGAGGACATCTTTTTGTGTCTAAAAGATGCAGAAAAAATTGGTGGGACTAAAGGATGGAAAACACCCACTTGGCTTTAGATACTATTCTTTGTTGTGGCATATGATGTTGTGGATGGGCATGAAAGTTTTTAAAAACATTACAAAGCTAAAAGAAAAGGATAACAAGGAAAATGATCCACTCATACAAATGTGGACAAATGTCCATCAAGATTGTCCGAATTTCAATTACACTAGATTTTGTAATGGTTTTAAGTTTTTTTTGGAACAACTTGGGTTGAGGCATGTCTATAGTATTTCCAAAAGCATTAAAGATATTTTTGTTGGACTCAAGGAACATTGAGAGGGGGGATGAAATAGCGTTCAACAATTTTCTAAACTTTAATTCAGATTATAAACCATCTACAACATTTAAACAGAAGTAAAGATGCAAGAACATGAAATAAACAATTAAAACACCATAACACCAAGATTTTTACCTGGAAATCTTATTAGGGGAAAAACCACGGTGGAGATTAATCCACAATTTATATACTTTGTTAAAAGTATGAAGAAAAGGGAATGCACATGCATTCAAGCACACTCCCTAGAGCTCATTGCTCAAAATAAGGAAGGCTCATTTCCTTACAAAATGTAACATACCAGATTTCTTTGTCTAGACCATTCCTCCCATTGATTCCCCTTTGACCTACATTGATTAGAAACATGCCCAAATCTTCCACATGTATAGCATTTAACATTCCTTACATTGACAGACACACTTTTGCACTCAGTTGACTTATGACCAAACTTATTGCAACTAAAACACTGACCAGGAAATGATGGACTACATGAATTTATTTTACTTCTATACTAAGAAGCATTATGACCAAATTTAATACAAGAAAAATAGTAACCATTAAACTTCTAAGCATTGGGTTGTCTTACTAGATATCTTCTTCCTTTGTTCATCTTAATTTTCTATTTGGAATCCTTATGTTCAGATCTAGAGCTTTCACCTTTCTCATAGCCAATTCCTCGCTTATCATTTTCTTCTTTTTTTGCTTTAGTCAACTCATCAAGCTTAGCGGAACTAATCTTGAACTTCCCCTTGTACTCATTTACAGTAGCGAGTTCATCTCTAAGAATAATTATGTCTTTCAAGCTCTTGTTCATTATTTTTGGATTATTGCAGTTCAATGTCTAGCTAAATAAATCCACTATTAACTCTGCTATATTCTTCATATTTTTATATTAAAGACTAGGCTAGATATTCCTCAATTTTCTTTCTTTCTTCAATCTCCTTAGTTAAGTTCATCACCACAGGTTCCATCTCAAGCTTTAGAGTAGCATTGTTCCTAGCAAGTTTTTCACATTCTTTAGTTATCTCTTTTAGGGTCTGATTCAGGTGAACATCTTCCAAGCTTTTGTTTTCTTTCTGATTTAGCAGATCACAAAGTTCCTTCATGTTTTCTCTTGACTCATTGATTTTATCCTTTAATGATTGAATGAATTTTTTGGCATCCACAATATTTTCTTTTAATTCCATGACTTCTGCTTTAGACTGATCAAGACCATCAAGTGCCACCATAAGCTATTGTTGAATACCACTAGAGTCCATTACAATCCAAGATCCACCTCAAGCTGTTAAACTTCATGTAGAGGAACCTACTCTGATACCAATTGTTCGACTCAAGGAACACTGAGAGGGGGGTGAATCAGTGTTCAACAATATTCTAAACTTCAATTCAGATTATAAACCATCTACAACATTTAAACAAAAGTAAAGATGCAAGCACATAAAAGAAACAATCAGAACACCATAACACCAAAAATTTTATGTGGAAACCCTGTTAGGGGAAAAACCATGGTGGAGATTAATCCACAATTTATATACTTTGTTAAAAGTATGAAGAAAAGGGAATACACATGCATTCTAGCACACTACCTAGAGCTCACTGCTCAAAATAAGCAAGGGTCACTAGCTTACAATTTATTTTTTATTACAATAAAATGTTGAACTGAGAAGATAGCATCTACAAATGCCTAGTTTTAGTTCTGGTGAAGCACATGAATCAAATTCTGAAACTTTTGTCATACTTTTCACTTAGCTCTACTCTGCCTTAATGCACTTCAAAAAATCCTCTTTTGCACAAGCATAATTCATTCAACTGCCCTTCTGATATTTGCACATGCATCTACTCTTCTCTTTTCACCCACTCACACACCAAAATGAATTGCTCAAACCCGCATATATATCTGCAAGCAAGAATTCAATTGCTATATGTTAGCTTCAAATAAAATACAAAATATTCTCCACATGTTAGCTCAAATCATGATCAATCTTTAATGTGCACCCACACAAGTCAGGTAGACTATAGCTACAACCCAAAAAGAAATAATGAACACAAGAACCAATTAAATAATTACTCCTTATACATCTGTGACATGTGACATTCACTAGGTTGGCCATAAAGAGCAAATAAATAGGAAAACATCTAGCCGAATCTCCATGCTCATACACCGATTAATGAAACATCACAAAACTTAACAGTAAGATAACATATATTCTCAATAATCTATCACAAGGATCCATAGTTCAAACTGATGATCCAGTGAATCATACAAATCAACTAACTAACCAGATACCCTATTCTTTTTGCTTTTTGTATATAAAACACTATTATCTACTTTTCCTACCGATATGAGAAAATACTGATATGCTGACCAAAATAATGACTTCAGTTGCCATCAATTACAACACTAGAAGCCATATGCCAACAATTTTGAGGCTATTTTAGTTTAAGGAGGGCACCAAGTTTGATCATAATTGGGATAATTTGTATTTGTACCCACATTGTACTTTAATTAGAGTTTATGGTGCTAAGGTGTGCCCCCATTGTTTGCTATGTATTTTTTTGATTGATTGGACTTCATGGAAATAATGTGGTAGCTTGATGCCATGGATAAGGAACACTTTAGGACTACCATGAAGGGTTCCTTAATTGCTACACAATTTTCTTTCTCTTATTTTATTGTTACTTCAAAGGAGGGTTATGATAGATTTGGAATCATGGTTAATAATAATAGAATGAAAATGGATGTGTTAAGAAACTGTGACACTGAAGGATTTATTGACAAGGAAATAAAAGTTTTTGGTAGATTTGGTTTTAGCCATGAATTTCTATATAGCGAAGAGGTTATTAGAAACTTTCCTTTAGGGAGTGCTATGGAAGAAGGGAAGAAGCAATGGATGAAAATATGTAGCACTAAAGAGAAAATTGTGAAGAAAATTCCTTTTTATGTTAGCCCATATGTTGAAATCAAGGATTTATATAAAAGGGCTATGACAATGATAAGTGCATTCAAGGATGCGACTCTCTTTGAGAAAGTCAAATAGGCTGAAGACAAGGCTAAGCTATCAAAGGATGGGCATGATGCTAAGGTAAGGATCCAATTGGCTCAATCCTCTTCTAATGGAACAAAAATGCAACCTTTGGAGCAAGGACATGCACTAGTGCAAAATCCTTTAGCTAACTATGCTAAGACAAAGTAGGAAGGAGAATATGAGATGGAAGAACAATCAACTAATTATGTTCCTACAGAACAAGAGGTATACTAGAGATTCCCTTCTATTGTGGTTGGTGATGTAATGGACCCATTTGTGGTATAATGAAGATGAGGATGATGATGTGAGGGTCAAAGCATGCAAGCAATTTATGGATGATGATTCTTTCATCCAAACTAAATAATTTAGATATTTTGTTATTGAGGTAAAAGGAAATGAAAAAAAGGAAAAGGGTATGTTCAGGATCATGATAGGCCAAAAAGTGGTGATATGATTGGTATGTGTAGGGTATGTGGCTAATGACTCTTTTTTTACCCAAAATTGATGAAACAAAAAGGGTTTTTAAAGGAGATTCTCATCTTTCCACCAATATAAATTATGCTTTACTTTGAATTTAATAAATAATATTATTCATTTTCTATTTGAATTATGACTAAAGTCCTCGTTGATAGGCTGATTGAAAAACATCTATAGCTTTCAAACAGTATTAGATTTTTTGAATCTGAAACATGTGTGACATTCTATGCTTCACATACTATAGGATTAAAAAAAAATTGAATTTCATGAAGTTTTGATCAAGTTAAGGTGGTCAGACATACGAGTTTTTATACTTTTAAAAAGTTGTATTATAAAAAAATCATAATTAATTATTTACTTGGAAATAAATTACAAAAAAAATGTATCACATCGGGACATGAGTCCTCTAATTATATCTAAAATATTATCATTTTATTGTGGTTAGGGTGGTCAGAAAGACACCTACTTCTTATTTTTTCCCTAAAATTTAAGTGCTACTGTATTGAAATTTCAAATTTTCACCAAATAGTGTTTTTTTTAAAATAAACTTGGTAGTTTAGAAACTACATTTAGTTTTCTACATCTTCTATTCTTAAATATTTTTGAAATAATATAGATAACTTATTCAAATTTCTACATCGAGTTGCCTAACTCTGATTTTTATAAAATTTTCACCACTTAAGGGCCTATTTTTTCCATGATAATCCTGCACATACCCAAAAGATTAAAAAAACTAAAGCAGAGGTGGACCCTTCATTGCATGGAGAGGTTGAGAAAAAGGTTGAAGAAGAATTGATGAAAGAAATTGCTACCATTACCCCACTGGAGGTAAGAAGACTGGTAAAAGATGGTGGAATCATGATATTCCTAGGGGAGGATTTGACTTCAACAATTTCATTAGATGCAATGAAAAATGATACATAAGCTTTTTTTTTTTAGAAGCATTTTGACAATAAGGTTATTGGCTTTGGTTTCAACCCAAGTTTGTATAATTTAGTAATTTGGTCAATGGCACCAAACATAGGGGAACAAAGATTTACAAATTCAATAGGAGAAATCATAGGGAAAGTGAGTGTTAGAAGAGTAACTAAGATTGCACCCACACAAGCTACTAAGTTGATAATGCATGCAACCATGTTCATTGTGGATATCGCTGAAATCTCCCAAGAGAGATATTATAAGTTGCTAAGAAAATACAAGAGTTTAGGAGGAATTCAATAAAATGAGAGTCACTGCAACTCATGCAAGTTCATCATAGAAGGCTCTACCACCTCTAGCCTCTCCCTTTGAGTTATCAGCATAGGATAGAGAAACATTATCTTTAAGAATTAAGGGATTAATAGAGGAATTGGAAGTTGATAAAGAAAATGTAAAGAATGCTAGGTTAGATACAACAACAATGTTTAAGCAAATCATTAATAATATCTTGCAACATAGGCTTTCCCATGTATCACATAAGACATAATGTTTGGAGTGTGTATAAGAGTATCCATCAAGCTCAACAAAGATACACTCAGGTGCAAGAAGCTTTCCAAAATGTTTGGAGCAAATGGAGTGCAAGAGCTGGTGCTCTTAAAGAATGGTTGTAAATATGAAAGATGATCCTGAGGCATCCACACATCTCCCTAAATTACTAAAGGAAATTCAATTGTTGGGAGAAATATCAGCCTTCCATGATAAATTGGGTGTGCAATTGCAGAATAAAATTAAAATGTTCAGAGACTTGGAAGGGTGTGGGGTGCTGAAGATTTTAAATGGAGAAGGGGTGATAAAGGAATTTAGTATGTGGAAGGAAGAGTTTGGAGACCTCCTTAAGGTTTTCCATCATATTATTTATGTTTCTGGAAAACTTGACTCTATTGTATTAAATGTTGCAATTGATGATATGTTTAGAATTTAAGTGAACATGGATAAATTTGTTAAAGAGGAAAGAGTCATGATGGATGAAAGGTACAACCTGCATGATTCCAAGGTACATGGCTTGAAATGTTTATAGATTAAGCCTTTGATATATCAATTCTTAAAATATTGTTTCCTCCTCATTTCAAAGTTGCTAATGGTTGTTGTTGACATGGATGCTATCTCACCTTTTCCCTGCTTTAATATTTTATTGCTTTATGTATTACATTTTTGAGAGCATGTGGAGGAAGTATTGTGCTAATGGAAGAAGTGTCTTCATTGGCCAAAGATACTTTTGGAAGGCAAGAATATTTGCATCGATGAATGAAAATAACTTTTGTCTCATCTAGGATATTCCCCACAAGTTTTGCAAATATAATAGTCTTTTGGGAATGAATTGTATTTGTCAAATGTAAATGTGACAAGTGCCAATCAACCTAAAGCTTGTTTTGCTCCCCGTTTTTTATAAAAGGGAATTTAGGGCCATTGACAAGATTGTTGATTGATCTCACGGAAAAATTTGTAAGAATCAATACAGAGAATAGAGTCTTTAGTTTGTATTTAGGATTTTGAGTCATTTTATGCAAGCTTAATTTTGTATGACAGTGCTAACATTTTAAATACAAGAATGACATATCTCTTGAGCAATTATCTCCCTATGTACTTGTTATATGAGTTATTAATTAAATTGGTCATGGATTGTTTTAGAAACCTTCATTGTATTTCAATGAATGTGTGGTTTCTTTTTCTATTCTAATTCAAGGAATTATTTAAAATGCTTTGATGGAACCATAGGTTTTTCTGATTTGTATACAAGGATATAGTAATAAGTTCTGGTTTTAGATGTTTGAGTATGGTGTTATAATGCAACATTATATTAGCTTTGTAATGCTAAGCTTTAAGATTATGTTATCCATCATGGCTTGTATCTAAATGGACTCCATTCCCTAGGTTGAGGCACTGGTCTATGATTCTTATTCACATTACATTTGCATGGTCTTTCACAAACAATGCATTAAAATCATTAAATCTTTAAAATATTGTTGAAATATGTGTTAATTGAAATCTATCATGCTCCATTTCTTGTAAAACAATTGGTGTGTAAATGATTTTCCAATTCTTTGCATTCATTAAGTTTTCAAGTAATTTTTTGTTGAGCTAATTTTTTATTTACAATGTATAAGGTTAATTGGCATAGAGGATCTTAAATACATTGTGTGGATCACCCTCCTAGGTCTTGCAAAGCCTAATGTGTAGGATGAAGGCATTATTGCTTTCACTTATTCGTTGGCCCATCCCTCCAAATAGCTAACCATTGGAGGATGAAAATTCCATAGGTTATTTGTGAGATCTACTTGATTTATTAGAAACACCAACACCATAAAGCTATTCTAAAGATGAAATAATGAAGAGAGAGAGAGAGAGAGAGAGAGAGAGAGAGAGAGAGAACCAACTTACATATAGTCAATTTCTCTAGCTATAACTCCAAGTGGATGAACCTGCCCTTACATACACAAAAATAGGAAAAGGTTTGGTTTGTATTTTGAGGTCTGCCTTAATTAGAGCCTCATTTTGGTGTTCCCACCTCCATGAACAACTAGTATACAACAATATGGAGAAAAGAAATGAAAGAGAGAATAAAAATGACACAAGGAGTAGAGAGAAATGGCAACCTAAATGCTACTCTACAAAACTGATGATGCAAGTAAATGAAAAGTCACAATGTTACCATCCCAACTATAAGCACTCAAGGTTGATAAAGGAAGGAGAAAGATGATACCACCATGCCAAGGAAGTAGAGCTTCATAACCTACAACAATGATGGTGTTGAAGCAAGAAGAAACTGTATAGACCAAGTAGAAAGCTAGTAGCAACATGATAGAGTGAGGTGAAGCAAGAATGATCAAGAAGTGTTAAATGAGAGAGATTGAGCTTCAAAGTGAAAGAAGTAAATAGGAGAGTGATATAGTGAAGTTTGAATGGAAAAAATGGAGGAAAAGAGTCACTTTTCCTTGGTTAAGAGTCGATAGGAGATGCCACTTCCATAGGAAATCAGAAAGCATAACATTTCTTCATATCCCAGATGTAGGTGTCAAGATGATAGTGCAACATGCAGACATGATCCACATTGTGCACTTACATCACCTACAAAAATTCTTCCACTGACACAAAATGACAAGAACATGTGAGAAGATTGGGATGAAGGTAGCAAGTTTTTACATCATCGAACTTGTAAGATTAAGATAAAGATAAATTAATGGAAAATTTACTTAGGTACAAATTTATGCCATTACATCTTAAATGAAAATTTAAGATGTTAATAAATAAAATATATGTTACTCACATCAATTATTAATAATAATTTTATAAAAGAATATAAATTTCATTCCAAATAAAATCAATAGAAACAACTTTAAGTAATAATTCATGACTTTTTGTTTTATTATTGCATATACTCTTAGGAATGTAAAAAGAAAGAAAACCTAATGCGAAAGAATAATACAACCAATAACCTTAGCTTTTGAATTCTTTTCAATCCACAGTTTGACAAAAAGGCATGAGTCATATTAACCTTACACATCAAAATTTTATATTCGATATTGTATACAAACCCTGAGACTATGGAGCTGATTGAAATTCAGCACTATGCATTATCTATCATTTCACCAAAACTACCATTTGATTTTAAGAGAAAAAGGGCAGTCCTTATTTTTACAACCTAACAACTGATTGATAGAAACAACAATAATGAGACATTTTACAGCTAGTAAGTAGAATCTCAAATGAAACACTTAATTTGGAGGCAACCTAAAACAAGAGCTAACACTAAAATTAGAGATGAGGAATGGATTCATAGCTTTCTGTCATTGACATTAGAGATGAGCCGAAGAAAGTATAATGAGAATGACCTAAAAATAAGCAGAATACTAATGCACTTAGAAATAGAAAAAATTGTTATTAAGGAGACTTGGTCACAAACGTGTTAGAAACCTAATCAGATGACTTTTTAATGCAAAAAAATTGTAGATTAAAATGGACTACGTATGTTGATGGGTGTAAACGCGAAAAAAAACGATGAAGCCAATTTGTCTTTCGATCAAAGTGTACCGAATATTTTTAATTTGTTATTAAGTAGACTTGGTCCTCATTAAATGCAAAGGTGTTAGAAATCTGATCGGATGACTTTTCAATGCAGAAAATTGTCAATAAAAATGGATTATTATACTCCCAAACATTTTTTATTTGTTTTGAATAATATTATTTTTTATTATTATACATAAATCAATTTTTTTGGTGAGAGGACAGCCCTTCACGTGAATTTCTTCTCGCTCTAACAAGATCCTTTTGCTGTTTATTTAGTCTATTTATTTTATTTTTGTTTGAGTTGAAATTAAATTTTTTATTATGAAAATATAGTTTAAATTTCTAATTAACTATTATATTGCTAGTAAAGAATTAAATATTGAAGATATTGATATATGGATGACCACAAAGTCTAAGGATCGAGTTTCTATGCAAGAAAATAAGGATAGAATTCTGCTGGTAGAACCACCGTAAGAGCAGAATAGACAGCCTTGTGCAAATTGCCATGTGCAGATGTGCCAATAGACAACCATGGGCAAATGTGCCAATAGACAACCATGGTCAGATGTTCCAATGTCTAACTAGTAGCTGACAATCCACCCTCACCAGTTAAACCCAGAAGATGGCGTGACATAGGGGGAGTGGGATGATATCCACTTGAGCTAAAATTTGACCTGAAAGCGCTGATTTTGACCTACATGGAGGTTGTCACTTGCAATAATTTGGATTTTGACGGTAATTTGCAGAAAAGTCAGGGAATGCTTAAAATGAAGCGTAAAATAGATTGCAAACAAGAAAAGAACTGCTATAAATTATAGGAATCCATGTTCATATAATCAAAATTCTAGATTGGACAGCTAGAGATAGGAATTATTTATATTCTTAGTACAGCCTCAGATTGTTTTCCGGACACAATAATGACAGAAAATAACTTGGCTTTTTATAGAATTTGCACTTAAGGACTTAGAGACTTTGCCTCCAAAGTGACCAAATTCTATCAGATTACAACTAATGTTTAGGATAGAAGATTTGGTTCAAATTGGATCAAGGCTGCTCTTTCAAATGTCATATTCATTTTCATTAGAATATGAAATCATAATATAGGTGTGTATGTTTTTTCTTACAAGTTCAATTCATACGTGATCTTTCACAATAAATTTTGATTAAAACTTCTTAATAATGTTATTACATTAAATTTTTAGAATCATATGTTTATTGAATGATCGAGTTATAGTTACAAGTATCAACCATGCAGGTGAATATCTAGGCAGGTCATCTTGTAGACTCCTACACCTACTAAGAACAAATGCTTAGATTGCATTATGTTGGATTTGATTTTCATTTAATTTCCTAGCTGACACCTTCCACAATCAATAGCATGTAATGATAACCCTACACATAATGAAAATGAGATCACTAATCTCATATAAAATTATCAAATAAGTTTTCAAATTAAATTTAATCTATTGAGCTCAAGTAAAATGATCTCGAACTATTCCCGTTTAATAATAATTGATAAATTTAATTGAATTTATTATTTTTCAATAAACGTATTATAAATCTAGAATATATTCAATTTGATTGTAGATAATATGATGATTATTAGTAAGGAGATCATATGATATGTTCCTGAACATAAGTATGAATAATTTGCCATGTTTTACTTAAGGAAAGAAGTACTCATGTTACTAAACATATACTAATGAGCATAATATTTTTTTATGTTTTTAGCCAATTGTATTAGATTGATATAGAATTTAAGATCATTTCAAGAAAATTAACCAAAACTTTAAATATCAAAGGAACATGAAGCTAAACAAAAATAAGATAACTTAATATTTTTAATTATTATGAAGCTCTAGAATATATGATGGTTTGAATATCTTGGTTTGAGGTGTGCTTAGCTTAGATGAGTTGCAAATTTATGTCGTTACTATTCCAGCTTGTACGGGTAAGGTAGCTACTTAGAACCTTTTTCTCATTTGAATCTTGATTCTTGTCATCATGTAAAGATTGTTGTAGGTTTTAATGAAAGATGATATGTTATACATTGGCATGTTCCTTGTTTCATCATGTTGGTGGAGACCACCAAACCTAGGAACACCATATGCAGATAACACCTTCATAAATATGAGAGGCTCGAGGCTATTTCACCAGAAGAATGAAAAATGTATTGAGATGCCAAATATTACATAATGTATAACCTTTTTAAAGAAAAGAAAAATGTGACAGGTGGGAAAACTACCCACACAGGATAAAACCACCCTAAGTTAGACTTAATTACACTAACACTCCCCCTTAAGTGCAAACTTAGGGAGAATGAAGATGCAAAAACAGAAAAAAAAATTAATATGGATCCCAGCTACACAACCATGTTAGGTACCCATTTACAATGCAATCTCTCACAACCAGAGAAAAGGAGAAAAACCTTGTGGGAAAGAACCCCTCTCTGAAAGAGAGAAAAGAAAAACAAAATAAGATGCATGGATGGAGGACTCAATCACACCCCCAAGGACTACATGCATCATGTATATACAATAAATGATCCCCCCATAGGAAGGAGAAAAAGGAGATATCACATCCTCCCCAAGATGAAGAAACTCCAATGTCAATGAAGTATGCCTGAAAATAGAAGATGATCCAATGTTTACAGAAAACACCTCTTCCCTTAGGAAGAAAAAAGTCCACCAGATGATGAAGAAGCCACTCCATATCCAACTGAATAGAGGAAGGAAATCTCAAAATAGAATAATTCACCATATAATCATGATAAAAAATAACCAAGAAATGTGATGAATCAAGTGAAAGTGAAGGATCAACAATGTCAACCTCCAAGGACAATCCAGATGTATCAACTACCATGCTGAAACTGTCATCAAAGAGGAGAGAAATCCCCTCAAGTATATCTCCCAAATCTACAAGATGAGACTCCATAAACAAATTTGAGATGCTTGCCAAATACTCATCCAATAAACCAAGATCTGAGGGATCAAAAATATCCTACGGCGCTGCAAGACCAACCTCTGGAGCAACAGGAGATGTATCAACATGAGTCTAAAGAACTCCAAAGTTCAAATGACCAATCTCTCCTAAAAAATTGCTGGCAACACTGGAAAGAGGAGTGCAAGGTACATAGTCATCATCATCAACAAAGTGAGATAAGCTATACAAACACGACTTATGATCAACATTACCAACTACAATGACATTTCTAGTACTAGTATTTTTATGAAAATAGAGTATGTAATGAATTCCACAGTCTTCGGTACCTCACCATAGGTGATTTGATAGATGGAAAAAATATTTGTGTTTAACTTAGGTATACACAGTACATCCCTGAAATATCCATCACCTATCTCAACATTTCCTACCCCTGCAACATCCAAAAGCTTATTATCTCCTAACAAAATTTTAGAAGTGTCAATAGGATGAAGACCCAAAAAAGGATAGGTACTAGAAGCCATGTGGTGAGATGCTCTAGAATCTAAAAACCATTTTTCAAGACCAGAATGTGTTGCAGAAGTCACTAGGGCATGTCCTTTAGCCATGTATTGTTTATCTCCTTTACCACTTGCAAACCTTGCATTCCTTGACTGTGTAGGGTTGGATGATGATGAAGATAAAGATGCAAAGGTCATAGAAGGAGTAGTTATAGATGAGGGAAATGGAATGATGTTTTTCTAAAGAAGATTTGAGAGCTCATCAATCTTCTTCATATAACAATGATGTTCGTCATGCCCTCTTTTCTTGCAATATACACAACTGAATTTCTCCTTCTTGGGCTCGTCCTTTTTTGAAGATGTGGAAGTCTCATTTGACTCTATCTTAGGTTTGGATTTCTTCTTCCCTTTTCTCTTATATTCTTGTGCAACCAATGCATGATTTGTAGGGACCCCCTCTAATTGGACAAGTTTGGCTTGCTCCCTTGTCAACTGGTCATAGAAAGTATCAAAAGAAGGCATTTGGAATGCACTACCCAAAGCATCCATTGTGGAGTAGAAGGTAGAAGAAAACACAACAAATGGGCACCTCAACTTAGATAATATAAAAAAGATGGAATCCTTATCAGTTTTTCTCTTCCCACATCCCACTAATTGTGACCTTAAAGATTTGAATTTCACTAGAAAGTCATCAATAAAAGGAAATGCTTTAGGGGTAAGAGCGGTTAATTCAGTCTCTAGTTGTAGGACACAAAATTCACTGACCTGACCAAACAGGTTATGTAACATATTCCATATCTCCTTGGGTATATCCAACTCATCAATACAAAAGAGGAGACTATCAGAAACATTCAATTTCATTAAACCCATAGCTTGGTCACACTTATTTCTATAGGAAAATATTTCAAGTTCCTTGGTAAGAGTGGGTTGGAAATTACTAAGTGTGGACCACAAACCTTGAGACTGAAGCAACCTACGTATTTTCATCTTCCATGTATGGTAATTATGGGGAGTTAACAATTCAATAGATTTAGGAGTAGCCATGACAAAATTTTGCACCAAAAATGAAAAAATTACAACAAATTGAAAAAAAACCTCCAATAAGGCAGCCTCTAGAAATTAAATTTCACCACTTTCCAAAATACTTCAAACAAAAAAGATTATTTTCTAAATTGGAAAAAAATTGGACCAAAACTTAATGCACCTTGCTATTGGTTTGTAGTAGTTTTTCACACCACTAGTAAGACAAATCTTTGCACAAGTCTCCACAACTAAAGGCACACCACGAGCCTCTATGAGTCTTGCTCACACCAAGCAACCACACTGCAAAGGTATTTAAGGAGTGACAAACTTCCCGTCATAGCCAATGTGGGATAAATGCCACAACAAGATTAAAAAAGGCAATGAATATTTCACACGCCCAACAGTTAATGGAAAAATACTAGGAAACCCTATACGCATGGCAAGGAAAAATTATTCCCTCTCCAATAGAAAAAATGTGTCAGTAGCAAGGAAATCAGGCTGCAACAAAACATCTCTTCACAAGCTTCACTCCACTCACACTCTCCACAGAAAAAAATTAAAAAAATCCCTTTTAGTTTTTAATTCAAGCTTTGAGAGAGAAAATCACCCTTTCAACAAAACTGTGAATGAGACAAATCACGTTGTTGCTACCTCTAAATAGCAAGATCGATATGTCTCTCTTGCTACCTAGGGGTTTTAACTCATCCATGAAGAGATTTCATTGCCTCTAACCAGGAAAAAAATGAAGCCTCTCTCAACTTTGAGAAAGGGTAAATTGGCCAAATCTTCTACCACTGAATATTAATGATTGATGATTTCAAACTAGCACAAAAGTAAATTCACAGAATATTGATTCTTTCTGAGAGTAGTGGAAAATTCTCCTTGTACTCTTTCTATCCATAATACTTCGATGAAGGATAATAGGATCTCAACCTCTGATGATAACTCTCAATGGTAGAAGGAGGGCAAAGTGGTATGCTCGAATACCATGTAGGTGGAGATCACCGAACCTAGGAGCACCATATGCAGATAACACCTTCACAAAAATGAGAGAAGCTTGGGGCTATTTCACCAGAAGAATGAAAAAATTATTGAGATGCCTGATATTATGCAATGTATAGCCTTTTTAAAGGCAAGAAAAATGTGATGGGTGGGAAAACTACCCACATGGGAAAAAAACCACCCTAAGTTAAACTTAATTATACTAACACATCATGCATGACATAATGTGAGGATTTTTTCTTGATAGTGGTTATCATGGTTGCTTTTCTAGGTATCTTGTTGGAGCATGAGACCATGGTGAAGATTGAAGTGGTAAATGAACAACTAAGGTATGTTTTTCTCTTATTTATTTTTCCTATTGGTGTATTTACATTGTTATGTTGTTGTGCTAAAGAGAGAAAAGAGAAAGAGAAGACAAAACAGTTTAATGGAGTTTTCCAATATGGATATGTCTCTGGGCCCCTCTCCAATGGAGTGACTGATCTTTGATTATGCTCCACAAAGAATTACAAGGAAACTGTCAAGTTTACAAGTCTATCTCTCTTCAACACAACAACATAACATTCCTTTGTTGCACAGAAACAAACACTTGAGTCTTCAGGATGATTCTCTCCTTAGCCATCACCTAGATGCTTAACTCTCCCATTTTCACCCTTTTTTATACAATTTTTTTACCCAATATGGTCTTTAATCATATGATTATAAGATCTCCAAAATATAATGTGAATCTCAAAAATCCTCCCTTTTTACATAATAAAATCATTTAAAATTCCTCTCAATATAATTTAAATATTATTTAGGCCCTTCAAATTTTTAATTCTCGGGCTTCTTTAATCTTGGGAAGATAATGATTCAATTAGGGATTAAGTTGTTTATCTTAAAAGGGGTAAATATTAGGAATTAGGGGTAATCTATTCGTGGGTAGTGGACAAAATCAACTGATCATTATACTTGTTTAAGCTCCGTTCATTAGCATAGTGGTACCTATCTATTTTGGGGATAGGGAGGTCAATGGTTTGACCCTCGCCCCTCTATTTACAACACCTTTCAAAATGGACATGTAACAAAACTAACTGTGCCACATATATGATTAGCGCACTGTGTGCGGGCTAGTGGTGGAGCGATCAATTAGCAAGGATGAGGTGAGGTGTCAAATCCGCTCACATATTTTTGGCATATAGTTTCAACAAAATGTGTTGGAGGATGAGAATGGGGTGCCACATGCACCAATGAAATGGTGCCACATGGCGCAATTCTTCTCACTGTCGAAGCCATGTCATCCACCACCAGTGTTGACTCACCTGCCACATCATCATCTAGTCATTGTATGAGCCGCCGACGAGGTTGCCACTTGTCATGCTCAGATTGGTCCACTTCACCTACCGTACTATGGAATACCACGTCAGCATGCTGACGTCATCATCCATAGATTTGGTCAACCTTGGGGCATGCAATCTTTGATTGGTGTAAATTTCGCGTCAATTTCAATTTTGGTGAAATGAGTAACATTGGGTTTGTGTTGATGAGATCTTCATTTTGGCGTTGATTTGTTGAATTCTGAGTTGGTCATTTTTTGCCTTTCTGACTGGCCTGTGACAGTTGGTTTGACCAAACTTTTACTAGTCATAATTCAAGCATATATACTCCTTTTGATCCCATTCAAGTTGCATTGGACTCATATTTTTAAGCCCTTCAAGATGACACTAAATTCTAGAGCATATGGGACAATTCAGTTTTCACTAAAAAAAGTATCCCCCTGGATCAGTCCTCCCCACTGGAGAGCTTTTGGACATCTAAAATATTGATTACTCAAAAATAAAGTGAGGGTATAGTTCCCTCACTTTACCAATCTCCATCCATTTTTCCCTGCTTGGATTCATCCCCTTTAGTCCCACTCTGATGTATTCAACTACGCCTCTTCGTGAAGTCCTGACTTTCCTATCTAAGATGACATCCTCTCGCAACTCTAACATGTATTCCGATGAAAGATCATCAATTGATGGAACTTGAATGTCTGTGTGTTCATCCAATATCATTGGAGGATCCTACAACTTCAAATTATCAACATTGACAACTGAATAGATGTGCATGTATCAAGGAATATTAAGGCGGAAGGCGTTGGTTCCAATCTTTTCGAAGATCTCAAAGGGACCATACCAAATCAGTTTGAGCTTCCTTCCTTTTCCTTGCATCTTTCCTTGTTGATATGTAACTAAACTCTCTCTCCAACCTCGAAATGATGATTGATTTGATGCTTATCATGCCAAGCCTTGCATTTCACTTAGCTCTTCTCCAACTGTGCTTCCACTACCTAATGAATTGCTTGGAATTTCTGGATGAACTTCAAAGCCTTCTTTGCATCATGGTGTCCATCCTCAACATTGTCCTTCCCAAAAGAAAATTCCATTGGTGTTTTAGGCAGATACCCGAAACAAGTCTCAAAAGGAGATCTTTTTGTAGAAGAGTGTGTCGCATGGTTGTATGCATATTGCACATAGTGAAGATTTTCATCCCATAATTTAGGATGTTTACTACAATAACCTCAAAGAAGATGCACAACTATCCTATTCACTACCTTTTTTTTTCCATTGGTATGCAGATGGAAGGCTATACTCTTTTTCAATTTAGTGTCCATGAGTTCCCACAATGCTGACCAAAATTCCCCCAAGAATTGAGAATATCGATCCAATACAATAGAAGTAGGTAACCCAAAATGAACCCATACAAATTGAAAGTACATATGAGATATCAGTTCAACAATGACCTTTTTTTACAATGCATTAGAATACAAATTTTGCTAAATTGATCAACTACTATAGACAGATAATCATGTCCCTTCCTAGACATTGGTAGCCCCATGACAAAATCCACTGAAACACTTTCCAATGGACATGATGGTACAGGTAGAGGTGTGTACAACCCCAATTTCTGATTGGTAGGTTTATTGGTTGCACACATTACACATCCTTTAATGTATTTGGATATAGTTTCTTGCATATGAGGCCAATAACAATATTTCTGCAATTGGGTCATTGTTTTTCTTACCCCAAAGTGTCCTACAATCAATGACTGTGTGCTTCTTTGATTACCTATTCCTGTTCACCTTTTGGAATACATAGCTTTCCTAAATGATAAAACAAGTTATCCTACACATAGTAATCCTTTTCTTCTACCTATTTTCCTGCAATTAGATCTGAATAGATTTCCTTAAAATCTTCATCATTAGCATACTATTCCTGAAAACTTTCATGTACCATGGATCTACCTTTAAGGATAATTAAAGCATTAATAACAAGAGACCTAGACAAAATATCTGCTACTTTGTTATGGACACCTTTTTTATACTTAATCACCAAATGAAACATTGGAGAAAACCCATCCACCTAAAGTGCCTACTTTGTTGCAGTTTAGACTGTGAATGCAAGTTCTAAAGTGGCTAGTGATCAGTGTGGATTGCATTTTCTTTCCTTATTAAGTAGTGTTTCCATTTTTTAACACTTTGAACTAATGCATAAAGTTCATTATTATATGTAGGATAGTTACTGCACCTATAAAGGTTTTAGATTGATAGTAGATTGGTTTACCTCCTTGCATTAGCACTACTCCCATGGCAAACCCACTTACGTCTATCTCAATTTTGAACGGTTGATGTAAATCTGGTAAAGCCAGAATTGGTGTTGTTCTCAAATTTTCCTTCAAAGTGTCGAAGGCATTTTGTTGTTGACCTCCCCATTGAAAATGTGTCTTCGTATTGGTCAATGCATGCAATGGTAATGCAATATAGGAGAAGTTTGCAATGAACTTTCTCTGATATTGGACTGTACCTAAGAAAATTCTGACTTCAGTGACTATACTTGGCTTAGGCCATTTTACAATAACTTTGACCTTTGCAAGGTCTACTTTCAATTGACCACCACCTACGACATAGCCTAAGTACACTAAGGATGTCTTAGTGAATTCACATAAATTGACATCTTTACAAAAAGTTTTTCCTTTCTTAATACATCAAAAAATTTCATTACATGACTTACATGATCTTCCCAAGTTTGAATTAATACAAGAATATCATCTAAATAGACTATGACAAAATCATCAATAAAAGGATGAAAGATGTCATTCATTCATGACTCTCATAAATGTAGCTGGTGCATTACAAAGCCCAAAGGGCATGACCAACCACTCGAACAATCCCTATTTTGTCTTAAATGCAGCTTTCCAAATGTCATCTTCTACAATTCTTATCTAATGATATCCGCTACACAAGTCTAACTTAGTGAAATAAACTGCATGTTTTAATTGATCAAGTAACTCATCAATAAGGGGAAGAGGATACTTCTTCTTTACTGTTATCTTGTTTAGGGCTCGATAGTTGATGCACATTCTCCAAGACCCATCCTTCTTTGGAACCAACACAATTGGAGAACCACAAGGAGATGTACTGGGATGGATGACTCCTTTTTCAACCAACTCCTAAACTTTCTTTTTGATTTCTTCATTTTGTAAAATTGATAAGTGGTACATGACGATGTTTGGGAGAGGCACATCTTGCTACAATTGGATTTCATGTATCTATCTCTTAGGTGGTAACCCCTTTGGATCCTGAAATAACTCATCATAAGCAGAAACTATTTTGACCATCTTAGTTTTATGCTCTAGATCACACCCCTTAAATGCTTCAACTTTTTCATCCTCTTTTGGTTTTACAAGCAAATGTTAATACAAAGTTCTTACTAGAATTGACCAACCTTTTCATCTGACCAGCATTAACTAGTGCACAATTAGTCTCAAATTTGTGTGCACATACAATGTATTCTATCCCAACCTTAAAAGGATGATACTTATTCTGCCCCCTATAAAAGATTGATTTTTTTTCATATAGATAAGGACTCCCTAACACAAGCCCACATATATCCAAAGGAACAACATCTACCTTTACTTCATCAAAAAAATTTGTAGTGATAGCAAATCTCAATTTACATTGTTTCATTACCTGTAGTTGAGCATCATTACAAACCCATCCAAGCGGATATGGATTTGGATGAGGTGTTGTAGTTAAATTAAGTTTCTTTACCACCTCTTCAGATATTAAGTTGACTTGAGAATTCGTATCAAACAGTGTGTCAATATTAGTGTACTTAGTTACAACTCCAATATGAAACAATTCATTTCATTGTTTATCAGCTTTAGGAGGAGTAGATACTTTATTTGTACTTGCATTAGAAACATTTTGATCAAAAGAGAGAGTTATACCTTTCCCTTTACCTTGGACCCTGACAACAACAATTTGTGTTTCATCTCTAGAGTCAGATCCAAGATCTTGTTGAATTACTACAATAGCCTTTAGCTTGCCTTTATTGCCTCCGTATCTTTTCAACCTTAATTCTAGATGCAACTTCCAACACTTCAAATCATCATGCCCCTCTTTCTTGCAATGGGAGTATGTGGGCTTATCATCCTACTTCTTAATTGTAGTTGTCTTCTTCCCTTTTCCTTTATCTTTGTCTTTGTCTTTACCCTTAGACTTCCCCTTAGATGGTTTCTTTGAGAAATTATCACTGAAAGTGTTCTTACCCCTTGAATCTAAATGAGTGGTTTGGACTAACACTTCATCTAGATTATTGGGACTTAACATTAGAATAGTATGTCTTAGGTAAGAATACAAACCACCTATGTACTTAAGTAGTGTATCCTGAATATACAATGGAATATTTAAAGCAATAGCCTATTTTCTAAACTCATGGGTTTAAACTTGGATAGAATGACCCTTACCTTGCCTAAAGGTTTTCCAATTCATTGTTAATTGCTACACATAACCTAAAGGGTAAAATTGCTTTTTAAGGACAACAATAAATTCCATCCAAGTCATGTTAACCTTACCATGGCAAGCAATTTCTTCCTGAGTCCTACTCTCCCACCAGGTGAGAGTTGTACCTCCCAACCGGAGAGTGCCTAACTAGATCCTAGAAGCATCTTCTACTAGGCCTTGAATCCTACAATACACTTCTACCTGCTAGACCCAATCATCTAAATTTTTGGCATTTAACTCCCCACAGTACTTAGGCAATTCAAATTTTACATCCAGTTTAATAATAGGCTTAGATTTTCTCTTGAAAGGATTAAAAGTAGTAGAAGAAGAAGAAGAGAAGGGGAAGATGGAGAAGAAGGGGAAGATGGAGGAGATGGAGTTTTCCAGAGCTTTTCCTTCTTTGTCCTTCTGATCTTCCTTATTTTCTTGTTTCGAAGAATCTCCCTTTTTGTGCTTCTTGTTATCTGCATAAAACTCTTCCACCATTTCCTTCATGTCAAGGAAGGCTCACTAAAAATCCTTCTCATGAAGGTTAGTGCTTGTCCCAACTTCAATTTCTTCCATCTTTGGCAAGGTTCTTCTTTTATTGATCTCAAGATTATATTCTTCAAGCTTTCCTTAACCTCGCCATTTCTTGGAACGTGTTAGCATCCACTTTTGCAATACTAGTCACACAAAGCTTTGATACCAAACTTGATCTGAAATAGGATCTATGACAATTGCTATGAATGCTTAACTATTACAATGATTAATGAAGGCTTTAAAACTGAATTAAAATAATTGAAAAATGCTTAACAGAATAAAGCACAATACCTTTGATGAACATAAAAGAGAGAGAAGAGAAAGAGAAGACAAAACAGTTGATAACGAAGTTCGCCAATATGGTTATGTCTCCAGCCCCTCTCTAGTGGAGTGACCGATCCTTGAATATGCTCCACAATGAATTACAAAGCAACTGTCAATTTTACAAGTCTGTCTCTCTTTAACGTAGTAGCATAACATTCCTTTGTTGCACATAAACAAACACTTGAGTCTTCAAGATGATTCTCTCCTTAGCCATCACCTAGATGCCTAACTCTCCCATTTTCACCCGTTTTATACAAAAAATTTACCCAATATGGTCTTTAACAATATGATTACAAGATCTCCCAAAATCACATGTGAATCTAAAATATCCTCCCTTTTTACGTAATAAAATCATTTTAAAATCCCCTCAATATAATTTAAATATTATTTAGGCCATTCAAATTTTTCATTCTATAGCTTCTTTAATCTTGGGAAGATCATGGTTTAGTTAGGCATTAAGTTGTTATATTAAAAGGGGCAAATATTAGGAATTAGGGGTAATCAGTTGGTGGGTAGTGGACAAAATCAACCGATCCCTATAGCTGTTTAAACTCCATTCATTGGCGTAGTGGTAGTTATCTATTTTGGGGATGGGGAGGTTAATGTTTTGACCCCTCGCCCCTCTATTTACTTCACCTTTCCAAATGGACATGTATCAAAACTAACTGTTCCCCATATATGATTAGCGCATTGTGTGCGGGCTAGTGGTGGAGCGATCAATTAGCAAGGATGAGGTGAGGGGATTGAATCCCCTCACATATTTTTGGCATACAGTTTTAACCAATTGTGTCAGAGGATGAGTACACGTGCCACGTGCACCAATGAAATTGTGCCACGTGGGGTAATTCTACTTGTTGTCGAAGTCATGCCATCCGCCACCAAGTGATGACTCACTTGCCACATCATTCATCTAGTCATCATACAAGCTACTGACGAGGATGCCATGTGTCATGATCAGATTGGTCCACTTCACTTGTCGTATAGTACGAACTACCACGTCAGCATGTTGATTGACATCATTGTTTGTACATCTAGTCAACCTTGGTGCCTGAAAACTTTGACTTGGTGTAAATTGCACATACAAGCTCAAATTTCTGCGAAACAAGTGACATTGGGTTCATGTTGATGAGCTCTTCATTTTGGCACTGATTCTGTCGAATTCCAAGATAGTCATTTTTTTCAACTTTCTGACTAGGCTCTGACACTTGGTTTGAACAAACTTTGACAGGTCATAACTCGAGCATATAGACTCCTTTTGAGCCCGTTCAAGTTGCGTTGGACTCATATTTTTTATCTCTTCAAGATGATGCTAAATTCTAGAGCATATGGGTTACTTCAATTTTCACTGAAAATGTATCCCCCTAGATAAGTGGAAGAAAATTATGATTAAGGTTCCATCTACTATGTAAATCCTATGTCATATTTTATGCTTCCAACATCCTTAGAAATTTTCCTTGGGTACTTAGGGTGTACTACAAAAATAATTTTTAATATTTTACTCTAACCATTGCTTATAATGTATTCATAAGGGATGAAGGGTTCTACTAGGAGTAGTAAAGGTGGCTTGTGCATATAAATATTGAATTGATAATTTTTTTCAATTCTTGATACCTATAATGGATAGTAAAAGACAATTGAAAAGGAAATATAGGTGACTCTTGGGCTTATTTAGGTAGGAATTTGGAAAGAGGAAACAAGTGTCTCTCTATATACCTTCATTTGTGAGATTTCATGTGATGTTTCATTTCCATGTTTGGGCAACTAGGTTAGAGGGAAATTATTTGGAGCCAAAACCTATGTCCTTACACATTCCTAGGAGGAAAATCAAAGGATGGGATATTTGGAATGAAGAGTCATATAAATGGGTGTCAAGTTTGGTGCATAAGACCTCTTTAGATCTATGTAAATTTAGCTCCTTAGATGTGGAAAATAAGTGAAACAATTATGCTAAAACAATTTTCCTACCTTGAACCACTTGAGTACAAGTTTAACAAAACATAATATTTTGTGCTAATATTTAAAGATATTCCTTAGCATTTATTTTAGACATCTAGAATCCACAAATCCTCCCTTATCATAGATAATTCAAGAAGCAATCAGTAGCAAAATGTATGGATTTGGTACACTAAAAAAGGTAACAAATCTATGTACATCATTCTATCGATTTTTTGTTATGAATTTAATCATTTATACACATTTTCTAGGGTTCTCCTTATCTTCTTGAAAAAAATGGAAATCATTTCAAGGTATTTTATGTACTACTAGTCTTTACACATTAGAAAATATTAGACGAATATAAACTAAGCAAGGGAAAAAGAAGAACTATGCAGTATGTAGGTTTGAGTCTAGATGTAAATGATACATCTATAACCATAGACTAGATCCAAACCTAATGACTTAATCTCAAATATATTACATGTTCAATGTAGGCTTTGAGGCATATAATTAATTAAAAGGTCACATTTTAGGATATAAACATATATTCCATAATTTTCATACTTTCTTTGATCATAGAACTAAATATATTATTTATTATTAGATAGTTTATACTCTTAACATTGAATTTAGAAAATATTAGCCCATGATTCTATTCATCATTAATCTATAGTAATTATGCTTACTTATACACATTCTATTTAATTAGCATGTATTAACCCTAAAGAAAGTTCATTTTTCTTTACACAATATAGCTTGGTTTAGTTAGCCTAGCACTTGCAAAGGATGCAAACATTAATGAGGGCAAAGTGTTAATATCCATATGGGAAAGACTTAATTCACCCATTCAAATCTAATTCTTGTATCTTGAGATCTTTCAATATATATACCATTTAGATTGTTATGTTACTATTACTTTGCATAATATTTATGCGCTAACCCTTATCAAGTTGACTCAAATTTTTTTTTTTTCCATATAACTTGAAAAAATTTCATCTATTTTCAAAATTGCCTAAAATGGCTTAGATAACTCTCATATGGGATGGTGCATATGCACTTCAAGCTCACAAGAATAAATCTATACACCTTACACTATTAGGTTAACTAAATGGTTTCCACTTGCCATCAATGTTTTGGGAGATTCTTTTTAATTTGAGGTCTATAATGTCCATGTGATGTGGTTCTCTTTGTCATTGCAATCCATTCATATTTTTGACATGGGTAGCCATTGCTAGTGTAAGTGTGGATGATAATGGTAAAATAAAATAACACTTTCTTGGTTGCTTCTCAATTAACTAGGTCAAATAGTAGGAATAGGTGCATATTTTGAAAAAATATTTTTAATACTAATTTTAAAGTACTCTACTCAAACATCAAACCATTCAATAATCAATTATTTAATGGTAATTTTTTGTCTTAGATACATTAAAAATAGTAAATAATGTCACAAGGCCTTTGGTCTCTTGGTGTAGTTTGATAGTTCCAAATGAGCCCATCAAGGAGCAAATTTTGCTAAGTGTAATACATCTAAGACAAAATAGGCTATGACTAGGATCATATGCCCTAGGCGACATTGGTAGAATAAATAATCCTAAATCTTTTGCTCTCCACTTGAAAAGTATTAGCATAGATTCATGCTTTCCTATTAGATAAAAAATAATCTTGAAATTGACATAAAATTCCTCCTAAAAAATAAATAAATAATTATTTTATTTTCACTAACGAAAATTTACTTTTATGTATTAAACTATCAACCTTGAAAAAACTATTTTATGATGCCGTAGTCCATATATATACCAACTCATTTGCGTTTCCCACGAATCGAGTAGGAAGTAATATTTCTATCTCGCCCCTCATACCAGTCGTTTTCAGATTTTAATGGTAACGTTTTTTTAATAGAAGTGCATCGCAAGCATTATCGTCATCTGTGAATTAAAAAACCATTGTCGGTGTTATAACAAACATAATTTAATTTGATAACTTTAATGTTTTTGTTAGTGCTGTTTCTGTAACTTGGACTTTAAAGACAACAAACGTCGGCCCATTTTTCTATCGTATGCTTGACCTGCTTGGATTGCGGGCTTTCTAGATGCAGAAGACCCGGAATTGGGCGATTCCTTAGCAATAGAAATAGAGGCAGTGCGCACTACTGCACTTTATTGCAAAATTTTCGAAGAACTATGCGTACTCTCCGCGGTTCCTCCCCCCTATCATCCCACGCCATTTTTATTCTGTACTCGTTAGAATGAAATATTGACCTTCCTATTAAACTTTCCAAACAGTGCACCATGAGTTTCTTTTCCTCTTTATGTTATCCTGGCGCCTGTCTATTCCATTGGTCTTTATCAATCATTGATTCCTTTCTCTATATCTTCTTCATATCTGAACAAGATGATAGCGAGCCAGAAAATTTTTCCCCTATAATTGATTCAAAGGAAAATTCTGACTCTTCCAAATCTGGGCAAGATGATCGTGAGCCAAAAAACGCTTTTACTGGAGTTACGCCACAAGTATCTAAATCATCCCTAATACTCTCCGAAAGGATGCCCTACGATGTGTTTATTAATCACCGTGGTTGTGATGTTAAACACTCTTTAGCCAGCATTATCTATCATACACTTGGTCTGCTTAAAGTCGGGGCTTTTCTAGATATGGGAGAGCTGGAGCTGGGTGATTCCATACCAGTAGAAATACAGGAGGCAATGAGAAGTGCTAAACTTCATATTGCTATTTTTTCAGAAAAGTATGCGGAATCTCCCTGGTGTCTGGCCGAGTTATCGTTTATGGTCAAAACTGGAACTCCAATTATTCCTGTGTTCTATAATGTTCAGCCCGATCATCTCCGATGGGTTGCTCAAGGGAAAGGAATTTACGCTTCTGCGTTTTCCCAATACGAAGTAAAAGGGAGGTACTCATCAGAAATGCTGAACGAGTGGAAAAGGGCACTCCAAAAAGTCTCAAATCTCTCTCGCTACATGCTCAACACCAAAACTGTTTAAGTATTCGAATATCTTCCCTCTCCCCTTCATGAAAATATTTGCATGATACACATATTCTTCTACAAATAAGGATCGGTTTCATCGAATTAATTTTCCTTGTAATTGTTTAGCGATCAAGGGAAGTTGCTGAAGAACATAGCGGAAAAAGCTTCGGGATTGTTCATGGGAGGAAGTGGTGGAGATCCTTGGGATGATGGATTATACACTGGAATTCGGAAGATTGTCGTGGTATCTGGAGATCTTATTGACTCTATCACAGTTGAGTATGATCTAGATGGTCAGTCTGTCTGCTCTAAACGACATGGAGGCAGTGGAGGCATCAATCGAGAGGAGGTACACTATTTCTTCTTTCGCTGTTAATTGCAATATCCTCTGTAAATGGTCCGTTAGATCTCTTACACACGCTGTCTCATATATCTTATTTAACTTTGTATAGTACAATATTAAAGAGAGTCAAGTAGAAAAGCATATCCATTACTCTATTATAAGAATCTAATTCTGAAGCAGCACTACGAAAATAAAAAGACCCAACCCAGAAACGACAATTAAACGGCCATGGCTCCAGTTTTCACGTTAAGACACATAAATATCCAGTAGTCTATTATAAAAACTAATTCTGAAACACTATTAGGAAAACAAAAAGCCTGAATTCAGAAACAACAATTAAACATCCTGTCGTGGAAACTGAAACCTAAAATTCACAAACTTGAAGAAAATTTAAACACAATAATAAATATGACACAGATGTTACTAAATTTGAATTCATTTTATCTTAAGACAACAAAAGATATATAATATTTTCGAGATAACATCCACTTTTTAATCTTATAAAAAAAAACTTTATTTTCTTGATTTAATTATTTTTTTCTTATTTTTACTTTATTTTCTTGTTTTTATTTTATTGCTTTTATTTTTTTTCTCAAAATAAAATTTTGTTTTATTTTCTTTATTATTGTCATTATCAACACAGCCACGACGTTTTCATCTTTAAGACCCATAAATGCAGAATGGTAAATGAGTAGTGAATGCATAACAATTGGGTGAGCAATAAATAAAACAAGAGCTACAGAGCAACGAAATTCCTACAAGAATGGTTTTGTTTTTGTTTGCAGTTTGTTTGATTAGTTTCGTAGTATGTTTAAGGATTGTGTAATTTGTTGTTGAACATACACTTTTTAGACCTGCATACAAAAGTAAAATGAAGCACTCAAACTTTTCATGTTTGAAAAAACTGCAAGATCTAAAATGGTTGAATTGGGTTTGAATATCATGAAGTGGATTTTTCTTAGATATCATGATTAGAAATTCTCCAATAGAGCAAGCATGCAACTTGCTTGACAATATGCCTCAAATACAAGGTGCACGTACTATTTATTGAAATACCTCAAACAAATGTGTAAAAACAGGTTAGAAGTATTAAATGCAATTGGCAGGTTAAATCTAGACTCTGCAACTTGTATTAATAACTAGACAAAGCACATGAATTGTTTGACATTGCCTGGATATATCTCTATCTGCAAAAGAAATTACAAAAGTGACATAAAACAATAGCCAACGAAAAACATATAATCCATTGGGAATTGTTTGTGAGTTGTAAAGAAAATATCATCAGAAAATATGACTCTGGATGACCATCCTTGAGATGGTCTGAATGACAATCTTTTACTCTCGGATGACTATTGCCATCTCATGAGAGGGTCCAGGATCTAGAAGACTCGATTTTCTCTAATAAAAAACCTTCAGCAATACACTACCTAACACAGAATGATTACAAATATATGTATATATATATCCAACTCTAATCTACAACTCAGTCTCTGTTCGAGTTTTTGTGCCATCTAGTCCTCTTGTGGGCATATACCTTCTTTAACTTCTCAAGTTCATATATTTTGGTGAACATATGGGTTACCATGTTCAGCTTATGAGACTGAGCAGCAATGACAGCTGCTGTAGATGGATTCTCAGACAAAACAATTTCATACCCATTCCCATATTGACTCATGCCTGGTGCCATTAACTCCCAAAACATGCCTCTTGCACTTGCTCCTCCCCTGCTCGTTGACGCATAGATGTGTTTATACATTGTATCAAAGAAATTCACATAGCATCCACGATGCACGAAGTTTCTACTAAGCACGATGCATCTAATGAGGTTTCTCTCTGTTCAGGTTCTTCATAGACTGCAACAATTTAGAGCACAACAAATGGAGGATAGGCTTTACTGCTTAGCTTCAAGCTATATATCATTAGGTGGATTGGCAAGGTTTAGTTACTTTTGAGCTTGATCTTGAGCTCAAAACCCTGGAGTGTAAAATTCAAACAATATAATGAATTGAAAGCCCACAAGGGGATTTCAATTCCCATTTGGGGATTGGCTTGGCTATGACCAAAAAAATGTCCTTTTCCTTTTATTATGTCAAATTACAGAGTAAGATATTCGTTAAGGAATTTAGAGCAACAACTCTTAACTTCAATCCAGCAGGTGGTGGTTTTACATACAGCAGAAACTAAGGCAACAACCTTACCTTATGAAGTAATGACCATAAAATTGGAAAAATCTATTGAAAATAAGAGAAGCCAAAGGCAACTTCCTTATGGAAAATCTTATGCCACTGCCCTTTATTTGCAAGATATTTCAAAAATTCAGACTCGGCAAACAGTTGGCAGGCTGCAGCCTAATATTTTGACTTAGACTCAGGACTCAACAAATAACAATATTACATAAATAAATAAAATAACTTAAATAATGCATGCAATGCTATAAAGAATGGATTGATTATTGAGAGAACACATAAGTCTATTTTGATCATAGTAAAGTTACTCAGAAATGAAATTGATTGACAAACCAAAAATATAAATGAAATTAATCACTTCGGATTTAATCAAGAGACTAAAATCACTGAATAATTCATAAAAATAGGGGGAAAACACTGATAATGTTATTTCAATACAAATAAAGAGTAAAACTCTGCTTTGCCATCTGTGCAGCCCAAAACAATTTCTATGTTTAACTTTTTAAAAGTAGAGTGGAGGTATGGGGGTGGCAGCCCCCATCACAGCCAAGGGACAGTGTCCCTTGCAGGGTCCACGGGCAGTACCAGAAATGTGTATTCTGTCACAATACAGGGTCAAGGGGTGGAGACCCTGCCACCAAATCCAAATTAAGGTCTTTCATAATTTGCTTTTAACCAATCATTGATAAATCCTTTCAATCACTCGGCAATCAACTCATGCCGTTGAGATCCTAATCGCTGAAGACTAAAATGACAAAAAAAAAATCAGTGTTTTAACAAGAGTCAGCAAATCGTTTTGATAGACAAGTCTGCAGAGAAATCTCGTGAGTTTCAAGTAAGTCTCGCCAAGAAATTCGCACGTTTCTTTGCAGGAATCGGAAACAGCGGCCTCACAAATCGAAGAATACCTATCGAAACAGGAAATACCAGAGCCAACGACCTGACGGCAAATCTTGGCAATGTAGCCGTATAATAAAGTATTATATTAGATATAAGCTGCAGTCCCATTCATGGGGCTGCTGCTCCTATTGTTAATGTGCAGGTGGTTTCATAAAAGATTAAATCCTGCATGAACTTAAACCAAGCTTTTGAGAGTGGGGTTGAAGGATTATAGCATGCATTGAGATAATTTAGAAATTAGTTTTTCAAAATGAAAGTAACGTAATTGTAAGGACAACAAGAATCCTTCAAGACCCGCCTCTAGAAGGTGGTTTCCATCAATAGATTTGACATGGGCAGCCATTTCTTCTATCCATGCCTGCTTAGTCATTACAAAAATGAAACATTCGCTCATCAAAACAATCAATGCAAAGGAAATGAAAATCTTTTGAAAGAAAGTATGAATATACCCTATATGAAATCTATAGCAGATCTCTAATAGATATAGCCTATATTCTAAAAAAATGCATTGGCTTGCCTGGATAGTTCTTCCAAATGTATCACTCTGGCAACAGGGCTCATTCATAAGCTCCCATGCAAAAATAGTGGGTTCATCCTTACAGGCTACTCCTGTAATAGTGTTCACCCTAGTCAAGACAGTTTGGAGGAAAAAACAATGCATGGTTAGAGGTTAAGTTACTAGCATTAGAACAAGGGAGCGACAAGATACCCACCATACACACAATTCACATTCACAACACATACAGATGCAAACCCATTTGTGCAACAACACATAATAACCCGCATGCAGTGCATAAAGAATGACAAGAACACCTGCAAACCCATAATGAGCAAAAGGATGATATTCAGTGCTTGTACCTTAACATGATTCTTGTAGTAGCCTTTGACAGTTGGGTTGGTAAAGAAATCATCTTCAGAGCTTAGAGACTGTCCTGCATTGCGAGCCCAATTTACATACTGGTTCTTCCCTCCAAAGTTAACGTAGTTGTTCACCAAGCTAAAGATCAGTCTGATGTAATGGTTTTTGGCTTCAGAAACAATAAAATCCAGACCTTGCAAACAGAGAGACCAATACTGTTAAAAAAACAACAGATAAAGAGACAAATATTCAAACCAAAAGCACAATGCAGGACACTATAAGAACCGACCTGAAAGACTTGCTCATCATAAACAATAACCAACAAAAAAATGAGGTTTTATTTTAGACTGCAGTAACTGCATGACTATAAATTATGTGCAACAGATTTTTGAAATATTCTCGTTCAATGCTCTCAAATGCAAAAAAATACAATGTCATAAAAAGTGTTTTCTGGCATAGATGGTGCCACAACCCTAATGGCTAGACGGGGTAGGACTACTGTTTGAAATCGTAAATTTTGGAAATGATGGGCATGTGCAGTCTTCACCCTCGGCGTTATTTTTGAAACTGACCTACACCCTCGGACAGTCTTTAATATGTATACACGTTTAACCCTCCATTCATCACGTAGTTAATTCATCTTTGATCGCATAGTTTATTCACTTTTATCGAACTTCTCAAAATTTCTGTGGACAGTCACCCCTCCGACCTTTTATCCTATGTATTAGCCATGTACAAACTACTGCGGAAAAATTGCTTTTTCTCTACCATTCCGAAAAATCCGCTCATATCGTTTAAAATTTTTAGACCAATAAAATTCTTGATAAATAATTTTCAAAAAAATCAAGAGCTGCAGAGCAGCGAAGTTCCTGCCAGAAAGTTTTAGAATAATTTTGTTTGTATTTGTTGAGTTTGTTGTGTTTTAGGAACAATTGGTCAGGATAAAGCAATTGTCACCTAAATTTAGGAATTTGATCATTTATAGAGTCAACTTTGTCTTCCATTACAAAATGACCCTGATAACAATAAGTTTTGGTTAGGATAAAGCAATTGTCACCTAAATTTAGGAATTTGATCATTGATAGAGTCAACTTTGTCTTCCATTAGAAAATGACCCTGATAACAATAGAATTTTGCTCACTTCAAAATTTTGAAATGCTTTGGTTGTACTTCTAGGCCATGAAGAAAGCACAATTTAATGTTGCTAGCATTATGTAAATAATTATGAGTTCAAATATTTCCTTAACCATTCAAGGTGACTAGACAATGCTCATGCATTTCTAGGATAGTATAGTTATAAGCCTACCATTTAGAATAACAATTTTGTACTACAGACTCATCACTGTGTGAACTGATATTTGTCTAGGGTATTAATTGTTTAACTTAGACATTGATGTGTATACCCTTAGCTTGTCTCATTTGAATTTTTGTCGACATCACTATCTTTGGATAAGTCATAACCAAATTATAAGGTCATCTCTAGATGGAAATGCTCTCTGCCAGATATGATGAACTAGGGCATGAGTGCACTAAATGTGTTACATATCCATCAACATTTTATTTGCATGATCATAAAAACTTTAGGAATTCGTAGACATAAATAGAAAGATTAAATAAAAGATAAATGAGATACACTCTTGACAATCTTTGTTTGGGATTTTCATTTCTATTTGGTTCTATGTTATATTCTTTTCAAAATTGGAAGTTTTTTTGTTATGATCAATTTTAATAGAAATAATAATTTTCTCATAAATCACAAGAGATAACTCTTTGCAATCAAACACAAATATCGATATTTTACACATAGATCCAATAATTTTTGCCAATTGAAAAGTTGTATTTATTTGCATCTCCTCCAAAAAACTCATCTATCTTGTAAGTCAAGTAACATCTACAAATTGTATGTACTAGCTTGTGCTGCTAGAATTGGCAATCATGTAAATTTTTGTAACATACTGGCTAGTATAAGTTGTGCACTAAGGGCCTTTGCCATTTTGATGGAAAAAATACATGGTATAGGAGAGGACCCAATAGTTGTGCACCCTAACTTTGCGCTTCTCAAAATCCTACTTGGAAATTTCAAATCACTCCAATTTTTTTATAGCAGCTTACTTGGCAAGTCCCATACTTATAACTTTCATTTCAGGGCCACATCATCAAATATGATGCCACATCAACATGCTTTTTGTCAAGGTGTCCAAAAAGACCCAAAACAAACCTGTTACCAATACTTGTGCATTCACATCATGGGTAGTTGAGTGTTGATGTGACATCACATGATTGGTTGCTTTTTATATCAAAGGAATACATTTTGTTTAAGTTAAGGTAGTCATGTCACAACTATTAGGAATTATATAAACAACTACTATCTCAACTATTGAAACATGCTCAACTACTGAGTCCTCTCCCCTAAAGTATTTGTGGATAAGGAATTACTAAAAATTGAACCTTCCATACTAAAGTATTTCTGGATAAGGAATTACTAAAGTACTATGGTTTGTAAGAAAAAATGTATTGATGTGGCTAAAGAATAACTAAAAATTGAACCTTCCATTATTAGTTTATGGGTAATTACAATAAGTGCAACTTTGTAAATGGCTACTAGAAAGTAGCAAGATCAAATGGTAAGAGAGCTACTAATGTACCCAGACATCTACATTAATCATTTAAATAAGTGACACAAACAACATTTCCTCAAAAAAGAAACTATCCAGCACTAGAACACATTCAGGAATCAAACACACATTCAGAGAGGCTGGAGTTGAGAATGAAAATATTATTGGCCATTCCAAAGACATAAGAGATGATAAAGATGCTTGATTTAATTACCTAACTTGTTTGGGATAAAAAAAATATTAAACATCCAATAAATTTGTAAAGGGATAGGAAACATTGTGTCCAAATACTTGTATAAATCTCAAAGGGCTACTTCTATTCAATGGATAAAGCTTTCAGTTGATTAACTTTTGAACCCATCAATTAACCCAAAATAAAGGGTCTTGAAGAACTAAATAGTAAAATTACAATTTTGTAAGTGGCAAAATGGCCATGTAACACAATCTAAAAGCCACAAAAGGTAACATGAAAGCATATGACCTTGAATTCATCACATTTTATTAGATATCGTCAAATGCAAGTGTGCAAAAAATCTCTAGAAAGGAATCAAAAAACAAAATAAAATAGGTGTGAGGGCATGTACCTAAGCCAGCAGCTCACGAGATGCATAGAGATCATGAGCCAAAAAAAATACTATTTTAGAAAAATCCAAGCAAGAAGTAATTTTAAAACTATAAAATCAGAAACCAAAAGGGATATTTATAAT
>VDFB02326765.1:0-46454 GCA_007258455.2 Sequoia sempervirens | reverse complement strand
ATATATATATATATATATATATTTAAATACCTTTTCTTTAATGGGTGGATGCAAATGCAGAAACTAGATTTTTTTTATAATGAAATGATTTAAAAAAGGAAATTGATTTTATTTATGTGTAATTGAGAAGCTGAAATTAAACAATTATATTTAATTTATTTACAGCTTGTGAATAAAAGTGCATTGATTCAGAATTATTTGAGCAATGTTGTATTATATGTTCTTGTGATGGAAATTGGATTTAAGAAATCTTAATGGTCATTTTATTATTTTCCTGAATTGCTTTTTATGTTGTGATTTCTTTTGTTCACATTGTTTGGGTAGTTTGGTTAGTTGTGTATGTAAGTATTCTAGATGATGTTACTTTACGAGGGGGTTCTTATGTGTTATGGTTCATCCCTTTGATTTCCATTGGGTAGTGTGCACTTGGTTGTGATTCAATTTAAATACTCGGTTACTATGAATGGGACGTGTTGGCTCTTGTATTTTATATTAGGATTTAATATATATTTTGTGCACTATGTTTACCTTTGGGTTTTGGATTAGATCCTTATGTTGCCAATAGGGGAGTGGTTCTCAGTGGGGGTCCAACACACAAAGGGGTGTCAGGGTAACTCACTGAGGGTTTAATCAAGTGGTAACATAAAAAAAGGGGGGGGAATGGGTAGCTCTCACAATAATAAAGATAATGATTTTCTCTCTCATGACTCAAGCACTTGTTTAGGCTTGAGGTGAGATGAGAAGCATAGTTTGTATGGGAATCTGGAGGCTGGTAGACGTAGCCAAGGTAATCTAGGAAGGCTATGCAAGGGTAACCCATAGAAAATTATGTGTGATACTCTTCCTATGAAAACAATATGTATTGTTTAGTTGCTACACTTGATTATTTTACTTTAGAGGAAATGTAACCTTCATGTTATGTATTGTACTTGTGTAGTTTAATATTGTGTATTGCCTATGTCTAGAGGTTGTTGGTTTTTCCTAGGAAGCCCTTTTACTATCTCCTAGCATGGGGGTGGGCCTTCTGGTACCACTTAGTTGAGTGGAACGTGCACCTTACACCGTTGGGTTTCCACTTTATGTTCATGATGGAAAGATCTTCCAGATTGGAGAGCTTGTGGGTACCAGTTGCTTTGTACTATTTCTTATGTTCTTTTATATTAGTTGGATACTTTTTATATGCAATACTCATTTGTATTTGAGGAGGATTCTTGTATCAATGTAATTGTAACATTATTATATGACCTTCCTCATTTTGGAAATGAGCTTTGCAATTGCTTTATGGAATGAATTCAATCAATGGATAATTATTTAATGTACTTTGTATCTTATGTGATGAGTTAAATGCTTTGGATGTATGTTATTAGTTCATGTGTATTATTTATATGCTATGATTGGTTTACTTTTGTATATTGGAATTTGAATGTAAGCATTGTAATGTACCTTAGAGGATGTATGTGTTAAGTGTAGTTCACTTTACTTGATATTTATTGCACTTAAAAAATATTGTTACACTTTCGTTGTGTTTGTGTCTTCCTCTAAGGTTATGTGGTGGGGTGTTGCACATGGTATCAAAGCCCACATTTAAACAGTAGGTGCTCTAGGATAATGTTGAACCCATTAACCTATTAGTTATGTAGGATTTAAGTTTGTGTACCTTGTCTCATACCTTGTGTCTATGTAGTATCATTCCATCTAGGCAAGGTTGCGGTAGAGGTCATGGTCATGGCCATGAAGGAAGTCACAAAGGTAGTTAGTAGGATTCACCTCCCCATGTTTCCCATGACTCAAATCATGAGGAACATCAAGCTTCCTAGAATGGTCCAGGAGGTGGTGATCAGAATCAAGATCCACAAAGGATTGAGGGCGCTTAGTTGCGTTGATTATTAGAGGAGACTCTTGCTTCACTTGGGCTGAGGTAGGAAAAAGATCAAATTAATATTGGTGAGAGAGGTATTAGCACAACTAGAGGTAGATATAGCTGCTCACATGAGAGACCTACTTAGATCTCATCCTCTTACTTTTGATGGTTCTGGTAATAGATTATAGGCTGATACATTGTTGCTAGACTTGAATCAGTGTTTTTCTATGCACCCTTACAATAGCAACACCAATGCTAGATGTGCGATCATGCACTTATGAGAATTTGCATCTACTTGGTGGAGATTGGAGGAGCATAAGCTCCATATTGACATTAATTTTGTCTCTTAGAATTTTTTCTTAGAGAGGTTTCAAGTTAAATTCCTTTCTGACCATTGGTGACAGTTTCATGGAGATGAGTTTCATGTTCTGTGATAGATGGCCATGTTGGTGGAACAGTATGAGCATCAATTTTATGAGCTCAAGTAGTTTGTTAGCATTGGTGATCATGAGGGTATGCTTGTTCAACATTTCATTAGGGGCTTAAATTCCCACATTAGTGGTGGAGTTCAGGTGTTCAAGCTGAAGACCATGGAAGTAGTTATGGAAAAGGCTCAAATTGTTGAGGATAATCTAGCTATGGACTTAGGTGGATAGTCAAGAGTTTAGATTAGAAATGCATCTTCCATTGGTTCTGGATCACAAAGTGGTCAATTTGAGGTTGTGGGCTCCCCCAAGGGGCATCAGGCACCCACTAAGGGTGAGTAACAATAGCACTCATAGTCAAAGCATAATAATTCTTAGTCCCAACATGGTGGTAGTTGGATTCAAAAGAAGAGAGATCAAAGTTGACAGCGAGCTCAACATAATTGTTTCAATCATCGAGCGTAAAGTTCTCAGTCTATGATTAGTGGAGGTAGTTTTTTGTGGTCTAGTGCACCTCTAGGTGGTAGAGGTTATGGCAATGTTATAGGGTGCTTCTCATGTGGAAAATAGGGTCACATAGCATGACAATGTCCCATGAATCAAAAATTGGGTTATACTCAGAGGCCAATGGCTTTAGAGCCGACAGTAGAGGATGCAGGTAGATCACACAGAGTGTTTTCCATAGTAGATAATCACAGGCCAAACACGAAGGTGTAGTTGGAGAGGCTTCTAGAAGAGGACATGCATCATTCTTTGGAAACCATGCACATCTTGCAGCATCAAGATTTGACCCTCAGGGGTAAAGATATTGAGTATGTTAGGGTCCAGTGGGATCCTACAGATGATACTTAGGCTACCTGGGAGGATACGTCTAGGATGAGGGAGCTCTATCCCTATTTTTTCCCAGGCTTCTAGGAGTGATCCTGATCTTGGGGGGAGGATGTAGCACCCCTCCAATATTCTTATATTTTCATACAATGCTTTTACTTTGAAAGACCATGATACTATGTTGCTATTATTTAATCGCTGACATTGAAGCGATGATGTTTTTTAAATTTAGATGTGATGGTACACTTTATGGATGATTATTGTTTATGACATGCTTTCAGGTTAGGATAGTTGATCATTTGAGTTGGAAACTCCCTTTCTTTTTTTGGCATGATGCAACCTTACTTAGAAAAATATGACTTAGCATAGGGCTTTTCAAGTTGGCTCTCATGCCTTGTTTCCTTTTTTCATCTTCTTTCCTTTGCCATTTTAAAATAATTTCTCACAAAATGGTGTGTAGAAATTTATTTAAAGTGGGGGGCAAACATTACCATTAATTAATTTTCTTTCTTGGTTCTTAGTGTATCCTTGTCATTCATATGATGCGTTCATCACTTTGTGGATGACATTGGGTTTGATATCCTTTATAAGTTTGATCTATCTTAGCATATTGCATTCCTCTTGGTGGCCTGATGCGACACATTGCATCCCCTAAGTTGTGAATATTTTATTCTTTGATTGGTCCTCTTTTAGATACATTAGGCATAATGTTCCCTAAGTTTCAGACCTTGCATGAACTTAACAAGACTCCTTTGAACATCTTTAACATCTTACACTGTACATTTTTACAATCTACATTTAATATTTTTACCACCTTTGCATAATGAAACTTGCATGCCTTTGGTACCTTCCTCTTTGTTCATGTGTTCTAAGCATATGGAGCTTTTCTTTTCTCATGAAGCATGAACTAGCATTTTCCTTTGTGGTACCTTATTCAAGTTATCAAGAGGTATAACTTTGATATGGTTGAATGGGAAGCCCATTCAATGAAACGAGTTTCCCCATAGCCACCTTTGTGTTTGTGAGTGCATGCCAACTAGTGTTTTTCCCTCACCTTTTTGGGCCCTCTCACCCAACACACCACCATGAGTTATGTCACCCCAAAGTGAGTATGAATTCTCTTTTTCTCACAAGTATCCTAGACCTAATGCACAACTAGTTGGACAAATGATTGAAACTTAATTTGATTCTCTCATTTTCTTCACATCTATGTTCCTTTGTTCTTATTTCTATTTTTCCATGGTATCTTCATCCTAGGGGGCTTGATCATCCCTCCTTATCATTGTTATTCCATCTTGCTAGCATAAGTGCATTTGAACCCTCTTCTTGATGTGCATGGCTACTTTAGTGTGAGTTTGAAGCAAGTTCATCCTCTCACTAAAGTGGGGGCTAAATGTGTCATAGAAAAATGGCCCCTTGACATTTTTTCATGGTATTTTAGGCCTTTCTTCATGATTCTTGATAATTTTTTCTTTGATTTAATGTTGTAATGTGACTTAAACATATACATTAGGTCCTTAAAATTCAAATTATGTTGTCTTGTGAAGGTGTTGTGAAGTGTTGTAAAACATTTCTACACTTTTCTAGACTCTATTCATTACAATTCACCTAAAATTCACCCTTTCATCACTTATCAAGACCTATTTTGAAGTGTTGTAAAGTCTTGTAACAAGATTTCATGCTTTTCTAGGCTTAATTTCACTATTTACACCATTCTTATGCTTTATTTGACCCCTTTATGCCCTTATAAGGCTTAATTAAGTGTATTTTTGAATGTCAACCTGACAAACAACATTAAATACAAGATAATTCCTAACACCCACTTTCATGTTCAAGGTGGGACCCATTCACCATGGGTGGCGAATGACTCCCCCTTGGCTCTAAATTTAAAAAAAATCAAATTTTCTTTCAGATTTTTATTCAAAATTACTTCATGTTGGCTTGTAATGAAGTATCAATAGGTTACTAAGGCACAAGAGTGTATAAATAAGTGTTTTTCCTCCTCATTTTACATCTCCTACAATCCCATTCATTCACTAATTCATCCAAGCATTCAATCATACACTCAAGCACTTTGCATCATTCAATCAAGCATCAATCAAGCATCTTGAAGCAGCCATTAAGATACCTTCATATTTTGAGCATCAAAGGTGTGGTAATTTTATGAAATTTGCATGTTATCTATTTATCATGCTCTTTTTATTTCATTTCATTACTTAGGGTTTGATTACCAAAAGTGGGGTTTGATCAAGGAAAACCCCTATTCTCTAACCCTCAACCATTTTCCCCCTCGTCCATGTGTATTTATAGACTTGTGTATGCATAATAATCAAGCAATTAGGTGTTGAAAGGTGGCCAACAAGTAAACAAGATGCTTCAATTCAAATCAATGTTATTTCAAGCTTGGAGAAGACATTTTGTTCATTTTTTGCAGAATTAGCTTTTCCAACCCGACAAGAAGACAACCTCAGATCTGGTGCTACAGAATTGGTTCCCGATTTCTCATAATTTTGGGAGAGGACTAATTCGTTATTAGTGGTGAATGAGTCCTACTGGTGATTTTAAGTGATCTTAGTCAACATTTAGAATATTCCAAAATGTCCATCAGACTTCCAGGTGCACTCTGATTCGATCTCTTTCATTTTTGTTCTACATTTGTTCATACTTTAGTTTATTCTTGCATATCACATTGTGTTTTATAACATCACTTGTTTCTTAAGATTTTCATATTTAATCAATCAATTCCATAGTTTAGTTGCATTTAGATCATCTCATTTAGTCTAAATAACATCATACAATTCATAATTTGAGTGAACCTACCTACACTTTTGAGCGGGGTTTATCTCTCTCCTTTTCGGTGAAACATTCCTAAGAGTGCAAGAGTAGCCTATATGCCCTACCCAAAAATCTATAATGCAGAAGTCGAGTGTGGGACCTAGTAAGGTGGACATGGTAGTGAGACCCAGTATGGTGAGGATGACATGTGTCCATGTTATAGATAGTAAACAAATAAAAGGATGACACATGGCAAAAAACAACAATGGATGGTGACATGTAGTGTCACGATGGCATGGGGACCATATAACAATGAATAATATCAGTGTGACATAGTCACATCGGTAGGACTATTATGGAAATTCCCTTGATGGAGTGATGAGGTGCTATATGGGGCCTGATAGGATGATGGCAACAACATATTGTCAACAAAAAGTATAGCTGGTGATCGATGATTACTCGATATGTCAATTCACATCATTTTTATAAATTAAGTGGAAATGACATGGAGGAAATATGGCATGTGGGCCCATGAACTAAGAGGTATTTCATATCGAAGAGATCGATGGACATAGATGGGGCTATGGTATGTGTCTCTTCAATAGAGTGATATCATAGATCATCGGAGGAGATCTGAACGACTGCTTATCAGAAGATCATGAATTAAAGTTGTGATAGTGAATGGAAAGTGTAGGATCAGTGAACAAAAGGAGAAGATCAATAGTCAAAATTCAAATGCAGATATCTTATATAGTTATGAAAAGTGTAATCGAGGGTTTGGACTATAAATTAGCATATGAAAAAGAATTAATTTGTCTAACTACCTCAACAAGTAGGAAAATGAATATTTGATCTTGTAGGTGACAAAATATATTGCAGAAGTGACTGAGATCAAAATAAAAAGGAAGGATCAAAAGAGAACGTTAAATACATAATCGAATATTAGGATTCAACATAGAGAACAAAGGAAAATTCTCTATATTAGGAATAAATGTTGTGTGGCTTGATGCAAAAGTAGCTTGCTAGTGAGGTTTGCAAGTGAAGAAAATTCTAGTAGGATGCAAGGGCTGATCTGGATGATATATCAAATCTTTACGCAATGATTCTAGGTTGGTATAGAAGGAAGACAGTAAGGTATTGTCTAGTGAGTTGAGTCTGCTAGTGTTACAAGCCTGCGAGTGTACAAAGTGTTGAATAAAGAGATGTACTACAAAGAATATAGTAGACAATACAATGCAAAGGAAAAGGTGTATGAAGCTAAGGGGTCTACAAGTTGAAGTAGAGAACTATAATAGAAAGAAAGTTTTCAAAATTCATGAAGCTAGTTATAGTGGAGTAAGAGACAACAAAGAGAGAAAGAGAACTTATGTACTGAATTGATGCATTGTGGGTTGTTTAGAACCATTTTATGCATAGTTTACTACAGAACTTTGTAAGAGGTTTTAGCCTCCATTTGCACTAAGTTGTAGCTCAAAACAGGGCGTAGTAGCATCCTTCAAGTTGTAGCTTCTAAACAGGATGTTGTTGCTTCCTTGGTTTGCAACCCTAAACATTGTAACTAAACTTTGATGCTTGTGAGGCTAGATTAGGATAGTAGATCCTAGTAGTGCCATTTCTGACAATGGTTTTTCCCATCTTGGGTTTTCCATGTACATATTTTGTTATATTTTGATCTCTCTTATGCTTGTGGTTATTATATTTGTTAGTATTTCAATCTACACATTTGAGTTTAAGGTTGAATCTACAAAAAATTTTAAGAACTATTTTTTTTAATATCTATTGATTCACCTTGCTCTCAGTAGATGATTGTGGTATAAAATCATCTTTAAATTCTTAATGGTTTAGCTATTATGGATCTGAAAATATGAATTTTTAGTTAAAAGTATTGATGTAAATGTCCATCTTGGGAAAAAAGTGAAACACAGTAGTGTGATTTTACCTAGTTCACAAGTCTAGTAGCTAGACATTTTATTATGGAATGTAACTATAGGCATCAATCAAATATTCATTAAATGATGAAATATTTTTATGCATTAGTTTAATTTTTTTAGTACAATAACATTATATTAATTTATTAATGTAGTGTTGAAAAATGGATCCTTTCACATTTTCACACTCGTTTAGGTCTTCCTTGGTGTATTTTGGCTTAATGTTACCTTGATTTAGTGTTGTAATGTGGATAACACATTCACATTATATCTTGGGCCCTTGTGAACTAATGGAATTTAATGGTGCCTTGCTCAAGTGTTGTGAAGTGTTGTAACACACTTTCACACTTTTCTAGGGTTTTAACAATTAACTGGGCATAATAAACATAATTTTAATCATACTTATCACTAATATTTCCTTATTTGAAGTGTTGTAAAGTGTTGTAACACACTTTCACATTCTTCTAGGCTTTTCATTAATAATTGGGCTTTCTTATGCTTTAATTCACCCTATTTTGCATCCACAAGCCTCATTTATTGCATCATTTTGAGGATAATCCTGAAACCAATCAGTAACCAATAATAATTCATGTGTTCTTAGCTTATGTGGCCCAAATTTAGTGTCTAGGAATCATTCACCACCTTGGGTGAATGAGTCCAACCTAGGTCTTTTTGGCCCTAATGCAAATTTCACACATTTCTAAGCACTTTTCATTTTTGGTACCATACATTATGTATGATGGGACTCATTCTCCGCCTTGGGTGAATGAGTCTTGTGTGACCAAAATTCAAATTTTTAGTGGGATTTTATTCTCCTAGATGTTATGTCAGCTTGTAGTGTTGTAATTTTAGGAATTCTTTCATAAATGAGTATAAATACAAGGTTATTTCACTCATATTCAACACCTAAAATTCAAGAGATCACTTAGAAAGTTCACAAGAAAATTTTCACATTCACAAGTGCATTCAAGGCGTTTCAAGGGTAGATTATCAAGCATTCAAGAGCATATTTCAAGAATCAATCATTTGTCAAAGCTTGCATTGTTCATGTTTTTTATTGTGCTAACAATTGTCATTTAGAGTTCATGATCAAAGCAAGCATTACATTCAAGATCTATCAAATTCAAGCTAGATTCATGAACCACGTTCATTTTTTCCATTTCAAACACAGTTGTAGTACCTTATTGCTAGGGTTTTGTGTGTTGCAACATTATCTTTTATTCATTCATCATTCTCCATTCATATTTTATTTGATTTCAAGGTTTAGTTACCAACAAGGGGTTTGACCAAGGGAAACCCCTATTCTCTAACACCACAATATTTTCCCCTCTTCTTGTGTATATTTTTATGGCTAGGTTGCAAATTTGTTAAGAAGAAAAGTTGGAGAAAAGTTGTCAAATTCATAAAGTTGTCAAATTTGTCATCAAGCCTTTGAGAAGCTTGGAGAAGGTCTATAGGTGTCAATTTGTAGTTTCAAATCAAGAAACTAGTCAAAAAGAGTAGAGAAGACTGAGAGGCACAAAATTTAGTTCAAAATTTCTAGACAAGTAGAAGTGAACTAATTTTCCACAGTTGGCGAATGAGTTCCATTATACAGGCCTAATAGAGGTTTTATAGATTTGCATACCCTTTTGGCTGAAACTTACTCCAGTGCATCTTCCCAAAAACTGAACTGATTCACCCAGATTAGTGAATGAGTCTCAGTCACCATTAACAACATATTTTTCAATGCTCCAGACCTTCATTCTACCTTCTTCAGTCTTCTAGGTGCACACTTTTAGTTTCATAGATTTTTATTGCATTTTGTTCATCCTTTTAGGTCATTTAGTGTTTTATTGCATTCAATTAGGGTTTTACATTGTGTTTTTCATTTCATTGTCTTTTCCAGGTTTGCACTTGGTGGTGAACCTCTCATTATATCTCATTCAACCTTTAGGAAAATCCCTCTACTAGATTTCAATCTCCTTTGCATTGAAATCTCAAGGGTTTGTTCTTGAGTGAAGAGTAAGGAAATTGCCTCTCTCCTTTTAGGTCCATGAACCTAGAAGCAATAGAGAGAACACAATGTTATTATTTACAACTAAATAATATAACTCATTAATTTTAATTGATATATTTATTTAGGAAGCATCATTCAAATCATTGGAAAGATACTATTATTAAATAGCTTGTTACATATTAATCATTATCAATATTGACTCACAATAAACTTCTGATACTTCCAATGATAAATTATAAATTCATTATGTAAATCAATAGTGATTTTTTAAATTGTTCCATCAAAATAATATTGAATAAAGCTATTAATATAAATAATATCTATAGACATATTGACATTTACATCTTTAATAATGTATTATGTATAAAGGTTCATGAAAAATGTACATGCATGAAAGGTACAAAATCCTGCTAGTACCAGAATGAAATATTCATATACATTAAATAAAATTACGTAAAATTTATTCACTCCTTTCTCTTCCTAATCATATTGTGTAACTTCATTTTTAATAAAATCATATCCAAGACTCATCAACTAAAGGTGTTTTATTAAAGAGACATTGTGTAAATTCAACACAAAAGGATACTAGGTTACAACAATTTCTTCATTTAAGAACAATGAACTATTCATTAGCATAAAGATTCCCACTCTAATGTGTGCAATAATAAAAACATCCCCTAGGCCTCCTAGATAATCTGAGTCTTAAACCATAAGAACTAGGGGCAACAAATCAATTTGTAGAACTCTAATATCTATTGAATAAGTCATGACACATGAAGAAATATTAGATTTCAGTCGATATCTGTATGCAACTTCTAAAATTTTGAAGTCCATTTACTACTTATCTTAAAAAAAAAATGCATGCCTGTGGCTAGTAATTGCTCCTAGGAAGGTTGATTGTTGTTGAGGAATTTTTAGAAAAAATTGTGTATCCATATTAATTTTTGTACTAGGTATTTATGTTGGCAAGAGACATTGCACATGTTTTTTGGTATTGTCATTGATGGCAACCCTTGTCATTAAGTAAAGCTGCATGTCATAATATGATCATACTGGCAAACAGATTGAAGATCAGTGACTATCTATTAAGCTAGAACAAAGCATCTGATAGATTTGTGTTCTTCGATTCATATGAATTTTTTTAGTTATTAATTTGTGTTGTGGATCTTAGGGAGGATTTTTGATGCATAATCTATGTTATTTGAGAGTCTTGGTGCCTCGTATCAATTTAAGTGTCAGTTAGAAGATCCGGTTGACTAATTTTTTGTTCATTAGTTTATGAAGGCCGACTTGGTGAATGTAGCATGTCGTGGATATTTAAGGAGTTATTTTTTAAGTATTTTTGTGGTCAAGAATTTTTATTTGGGTCCTCACTATGTTGTGGTGACTATAGTGGATGCTCATTGAATATTATGCATGATTTGAGCTGACAGTTTGTAAATATTTCTTATTTTATTGAAGCCAACATGAAGCAATTAAATCCTTAGTAGAGGATATATAAGTGATCAATTATATCATTTTTATGTGTCTGTTTGAAGTGAGATGATGTATTTTGTGAATATTAGAAGGTCAATAGAGTGATTATGCATAGTTTCACTTGTGCATTAAGGATTTTTTAAGCGAGTTGAAGCAGAACAGAGCAAAAGAGTAGAATCAGCTAGAAGGTCCTAAATTCATTTGATGAGCCTAACCAAAACTATAATCAAATATTTGTAGATGCTACTTTCTCAGTTCAAATCTTTGGAAGTAATCAAAACTTTTGTAAGGAATTTATCCTTTCTATTTTTTAGTAGTGAGCTCTAGGAAATGTGCCTGAATGCAAGTGCATTCCCATTTTTGTAAACTTTCTTTTGAGTATACTCAAAATATATTGTGTATTGACCTGCATCATGGTTTTTCCCCTAACAAGGTCTCCACATAAAAAATACTTGTGTTATGGTGTTGTGTTTATTTTTCTTATGTTCATGCATCTTTACTTTGGTTGAATGTTATCAATATTTTAAGGATCATATTAATAAATTTAAAAATTTCAAAACACTAATTCACCCCCCTCTCAGTGTTCCTTGATTCCAACAATTGGTATCAAAGCCTAGTTCCTCTAAATAAGTTTAAAAAGTTTGAGAAGATCTTCAAAAGTGTTTCAATGGATTCAAGTTGTCTTCAACAACAACTTATGGTGGCCCTAGATGATCTTGATCAATAAAAATATGAAGTCCAACAATTACAAGAAAATATCATGAATGCTAAGAGATTTATTGATTCATTGAAAGAAAAAATAAATAAGTCCAGGGAGAAGAGAAGGGAACTCTATGATCAGATCAAGCAGGAAGATAATAAACACATTGTAGATGAACAACTAAGTGAAGTCCTGAAGTAAAAGACAGAAGAGTGTGAAAATTTTGTTAGGGATAATGTATTTCTGAAGCATGAGATGGAATCTATTATGATGAGGATGACCAAGGAGATTGAACATAGGAAGAAGAATGAAGAAAAGCTTCCTCAATCCTTGAAAGAGAAATCTCAAGAATATAGCCAAATTACTAATGGATTCATTTAGTTGGAACTTGAGTTAGAACAATTCAGACACAATGAAGAAGAGCTTGAAAAAAATATTGATGATCTTAGAGATGAACTTTATATAGAAAATAAAATCAAGGAGAAGTTCAAGATTAGCTCAGCCAAGCTTGATGAATTGATTAAAATTCAAAGGACTAATGGGGACAAGTGAGGTCTTGGATATGAGAAAGCAAAAATTTCTGGATTTGGAAAAAGGAGATTTAGACAAGGAAATAATATAAACAATGCTGGAATGTATCTAGTAAGACAACCTAATGCTCAAAGATTTAATGGTAACTATTATGTTTGCAATAAAATTGGTCATATGATGGCTCAATGTAGAAGTACAATGAATTCATGTGGTCCGTCATTCTCTAGCCAGTTCTTTAATTGTAACAATTATATAAGTCAAATGAATACAGAAACATGATGAACAACTTTTATAGGCATGTTAGATGTTATACATGCAATAGATTTGTCCATATTGCTAACTAGTACAAACCAAGAGAAAAATAGTGTAACAACTGGTTTGGACAAAGAAATGTGGTGTGCTACAATTGCAACAAAAGTGTTCATATTGCTAGATTTTGCATAAGAGGTCTGGTAGGTCAAAGAAGAAACATGTAGAAGGATGAAAAGGGAAAAGGGAAATTCACTACAGATCAAATTAGGAAGCAGAAGAAGAAGAATACTTGGGTGAAGAAGAGTCCCTTTGTTGCAAGAAATGGGCCTACACTAGAATCAACTTCTGGTAATTCCTTCAACAATTAGATTAAGGCCTTTAGCCTAGGGGGGAGATGTCAAGAATTTTATTCAAACCCCTTGCCAGTAATTGACACTGCGATGTGGATGACTATAGTGATTGCATTGATGATCTACAAATGTTGTTGAATAGTTGGAGATATTATTTGTGCAGAATTGAAGGTGCACATAAGAGTTATCTCTCACATTGTATGGAAATAGGGTATCCAAATGAGTTAGGGAAAAATCATTTATTACATCAAGAAGGTTAGGCGTGTTAATGATAAAAGGTCATTTCTATCCTTCATTTGTCACTTTTCATTTTGAGAAGTATAAGTTTAGAGAGCTTTGAAGAAAACTTTGGTGAAATTTGGGAGGATTCAAGTGTGAAGGAAATTCAAAGATCAAAACCTAATCCAGTAAAAAGGTATTTATCGAGAAAACTTATAAACCTGAGAATTTGTTAAAATGGCTACTCCATTGGTAGCTGAAGTGAAGGATAGACCCTATCTAAAATTCAAGTGGCATGCTTTCAAATCTATTGAGATCGAGCCCTCAGGTGCATTATCATATGTTTCATATGGTGTGTTGCATATTGAAGACATTAGGGAATACATTCATTCTAATAATGAGGGAATTAGGGAGCTGACAATTGTTTAATTTGTATTCCAATCACATTTTTGGAGAGGATTTAATTATTAAGCCCAAATTTAAAATCCTGGAGGAGAAGAAATTCATGCAGATTGTGAAATTCCATGTGTTTGATGAAGGTGAATGGGTCTGATATATCTTGAGTCGAGTTCATGCTGAATTTATGTGGTTGAGTCAACCTTTCAAGATTACAAAAGAAGCCATAAGTGTTGTTATAGGTTTAAATTCCTCTTATGGATTTCTGATCTAGAAGTCTATGAAGAATCAAACAGTCACTAATGCAACTTGTTTGATGTTTGATAGAAGAGCGATGACAATTAATAACATCATTGATCTGGGTGTTAAATTTTCCTTGATGGTCATTGGTTAAAAGATATATCATTCCATCCAAGAAAATTTTGTATCTGATATAGCCATATATGCAACATATCAGATGTTGAAGGAGAATGCAGAGTATGATTTATATGAGTTGCTTCAAAGTCAACTTATGGAGAATCTTGGTAAGATCAAGAAAGACAAGAATAATTCCATTAAATATGGTAATATGTTGTTGTGTCTATTCTTTTATTTCATGAATGAAGTTCCAAGAGTTTAGAAAGTACATTAGCAAAGTAATAAGCCTGTAGATGTTAATATAAGAGATATCTTGTATAGAGTTGGTGATATTTAAGATAAGGAAAACTATTATTTGGGGATATTTCAATAACTTTCAGAATGAGATGCAAGTAAGAGAAATAATTCCTAATTCTATTGTGGAGAAGTAGAAGGACACAATTTGTTTTATCATTGACACTGATCAATGCTTGATGGAAGCTACAGAACCTACAACGGTTTGGATTATACCAATGGGTTATGAAGTTGAGGAAAATATCTTGGAGCTATATGCACAACATTTGTTGAGTAAGCCCTTGGATCCATTTGAAGAGAGGTTTGAAAAATATGTAAAGAAGAATATGCAAGTGCATAAGTAGTTAAAGAAACCTATGATAGTTTGGAGAGTAAGGAAAGAAGTGGAAGTCTTTGCAGAGAGCATGGATATATCTAAAGAAGTGGTGAGAGAAGCCATAAGGAAGAGAGAACAAGCTAATGTTGAAAAAGAGCCTACTAGAAATGAATCTGCTAGTCTGATAGCATCCTCTGCCTGAACTAGATCAACAAGGAGATCTACACCCCTATCCAGTCATGGAGATAAGTCTACCCTTGTAAAAGATCATGTTAAGGCATCAAGTAAGAGGAAGAAGGATAAGGGCACAAGAGTGTATACAACTATTTCAGAAGATGAAGAGACAAAATATAATGAAGAAGTTAGAGAAATAAAGCATATGGGCACCCAAGCAACAACAATCGCTAAGGACAAGCCCTCTAATGAAAAAGAGAAAGCAAAGAAGAAGGTGAAAAATAATAAACTAGGTATGTCTGTAGAGGAAGTGGAGAGAGGCATAATCAAGGATGGTAATATTAAGCCCCTATGTGAAGTGTATGGTACCTTTGATAGTGTTGGTCAAAGAGTTATTGAGGATGCTACAATAGAGTATTTGAAAAATTTCAATATGGCTCTTGTTGAGATAATGGCATAGTTGCCTAAGGAACTATATGAAATTTTGGAGATGAGGAGAGTTAGTGCCAGAAGTGAAGAAGAAAAACTGTGAGAATGGATTCTTACAGATCTATGTCCAGTAATTTCTATTGAGGAAATGAAGACAATCCTAAATGAAACAAAAAGAGATTTCAAGAGCAAAACAAGAGTAAACACGCTTATGATTGGTAGGAATGAAGAGGTAGCAAAAGAAATTGAAAGAATTCTAAAGGAAGTTTTATTAAAGAAAAAAATTAATGTTGTCTCTGAAGAAGTGCATATTGAAGATATTTCTTCTGGTTCAAAAAATGAAGAGGTTACAGTTGAGGACACTCAGATTCCTCCTAATGTGCATGATACAAAAGTACCCATGGATACTAAAGCTCCTAAAGTTGTGTCAGTTGAAGAAAAGGAGATATTAGCTGAAGAAGTTGAAATTCCAAAAGAAGCAAAAATTTGTGGCTGAGGAAATAGTGGTTGAGGAAAAGAAGGTTGAAGTTATGGAAGTTCCTATGGAAGCAAGAGACACTGCAGAGGAAATGAATAAATTTTTGGAAGAGCAACAAGAAGAATTTGACCTTGAATTGGGAGAAGGTCCTATTCATTTTTCTAGTTTGTCCCTAATTCAGAAAATGAAAGTTGCATCATTTGCATAGGCTAAGTCTAGGGAATAAATTCTGAAGTCTCACATTGATGATAGTGAGTTATTGAGTCTTGCATTTGGTATTCTGGAGAATATCATTCCTAATCATGTTAAGGATCCATGCAGTTCTTCCTCTGGTGAGCTAAAGAATGTTATTAATTTTGTAAGTACTCATTTTGAGTCACTTGAGAAGTCATCTTTGGTGAAGGTACATAAGGAATTTGATGACAAATGGTTCAATAGGTTGAAAGGAATGATAGCTAATGATAAATATTTTTTAGTTACCTATGTGAAGAATGTTCAAAGTGCACTATCTAAAGGTGCAAATATCTATTAGTCATGTTTGTCTTTGTCTAAACCTATAGAGGACAATGAGAAGAAGATTAAGGATCATGACAAATAGTTAGCTGCTATTTTTGATGCCTTTGATCCTTTAACTATTTCTATTGGAAAGGAAGAAGGTCAAGGTATATCCCTACTTGACAAGATAAAGAGTTTGAAGCATGATAATGACAAAGTTGTGGAAAGAGCTTGTGAACTTAGAGGCCTAATTTGTCCAAAGATGGAAACTATGTTGAATGCATTGAAGGAAGCACAAGTTTTTATGGCATTCAGTGACCCAGTAAACCTTGAATCTATAGAGATGCAATCTTATTTATTATGTGGTCACATGAATATTCTGTAGATTCTCAAGAAGGTTTGGGACACAAGCTTGAACTTGTTAAAGACCAATTTTGTAGATATTTTCAAGTTTGTACATATGCAGTTTGAAGTTTTTGTTGGAAAATTCCCCATCTTCTACATTGATGTCAAATGGGGAGAATAGAATAGTGAAAAATGTATATTCATCTAAGGGGGAGTTGTAGTTTTGAACTATGGATGAAGATATTTTTGGAGTTTTGGTTGGCAGTGTATTTATGTTGGTACTAATCTGACACTTAGTCATTTTTCACTAAGTGTTGCTATTAATGCCGAAGGGGGAGATTGTTGGCAAGAGACACTGCACATATTTTTTGGTGTTTTCATTGATGGAAACCCTTGTCAGTAAGTCGATTCATGTGTTGTAATTTGATCATACCAATAGAAAAATTGAAGATCAATGATTATTTGTTAAGCTAGAATAGAGCATCTGGAAAATTTGTGTTATTTGATTCATATGAAAATTTTCTATTATTATTTTATGTTGTGGATCTCAAGGAGGATATTTTGATGCATGATCTTTGTTATCTAAGAATCTTGGTGCCTTGTATCGATTTGAGTGGAAGTTAGAAGATTCGGTTGACTAATTTTTTGTTCATTAGTGTATGAAGGCCAACTTTGTGAATGTAGCGTGTCACCAATATTTGAGTTATTGTTTAAGTATTTTTGTGTTTGAGCATTTTTATTCGGTTCCTCACTATGTTGCAGCATCTTTGGTGGATGCGCATTGAATATTATGCATGATTTGAGCTGACAGTTTGTAAATATTTCTTATTTTGTTGAGGCCAACATGAAGCAATTAAATCCTTAGTAGCATATATATATAAGTGATTGATTATATAATTTTGATGTGTGTTCAAAGTGAGTTTATGTATGTTGTGAATGTCAGAAGGTCAGTAAATTGATTATGCATAGTTTCACTTGTGAATTAAGGATTTTGATGTGAGTTGAAGCATAATAGAGCAGAAGAGTAGAACTAGTTAGAAGGTCCTGAATTTGTTTGATGAGGGTAATTGGAACTATAATTAGGCATTTGTAGATGCTACTTTCTCAGTTCAAATCTTGGAAGTAATCCAAAATTTTGTAAGATAGTGAGCCTTTCTATTTTTGAGTAGTGAGCTATAGACAATGTGCCTGAATGCAAGTGCATTCCCATTTTTGTAAACTTTCTTTTGAGTATACTCAAAATATATTGTGGATTGACCTCCACCATGGTTTTTCCCATAACAAGGTTTCCACCTAAAAAATTCTTGTGTTATGGTGTTGTGATTATTTTTCTTATGTTCATGCATCTTTATTTTGGTTGAATATTATTAGTATTTTAAGGATAAGATTAATAAAGTTATAAACTGCAGAACATTGATTCACCCCCCCTCTCAGTGTTCCTTGATTCCAAAAAATTAATCAAGATTATTATGATCTTCATTAGTAATGTTAGTTGAATTGAGATTTTTTTTGTTCTACATCCCACCTTGGTGAAGCATGAGCTGATAGTAAGGTACTTAGTAAAAATATGTGATGTTGTAACAACCACTATGTAACAACCACCTTGGGATTGCTAACTCTTTTGGAGAACTTCTGTCCATTGACTCAATGACTGCGGCAAGAAAGCGTTTGGTTTTTGCTAGAATCTGTGTTGGGGTTTCTCAAAATGCTGATCTTCCCTCTTCGATTGACATCCAATCTAAGTTAGGAGTGTGGAAGCAAGCTATTGAATTTGAAACAACACCCTTTGTTTGTTTCAAATGTAAAAAATCTGGGCATTGGGCAAAGAAATTCCCGTAAAAATAATAAAAATGAAAGGGAGAAAGAGGCCAACACTAAGAATGTATGGAAAAAAAACCCAGAGGAGGTGAAGCATGTGCCTGTTCCAAATGAGAAGGAGAATCCTGAGGGATACACCTTTCCACAAGATTTGAAGGAGACCCATAAAGGCCTGAACAAGGATGCTTGCTTTGAGTCAGAAGGTACCTGTTCTCAAGCTCCTAAAGATCCGAAATATTTGTTCTCACCTTCTGAGGAAAGAAAGGAAGGAAATCCTTCTGAGGAGGGAGCCCAGGAAACTCTGAAGAATGTTGTAACTAGAAATGAAGATACGGGTTTTGTTCCGTCATCACCTTTGCTATCGGCCGGATGTATGAATGCTCCTAGGCTGGAGGAAATACCCATTAAGGGCTTGTCCCTGGAGATAGGAATTCCTGCCCCTTTTCTTTCTCCTTATAATAACCCTTGCTCTAAGAGGGTTCAAGATCAGGAGATAGCCAATTTGGAAGTAGTGAAGGATACTTTTGAGAGCCAAAGCATGAATATGAGAACACCAAAGTTCAATACTTCAGAAACCAAGAATGGTTTAATGGATACCCTCCCTTGGGACCAGAGATTGTTATCTGAGAAGGATGGGGAATTAGGCAGAGAATTGGAAAGCCAAGATGAGACTGAGTGGGAGGAGGTTATATCACATTCAAAGTCCAAAAAGGGAAAAAAGAAGGTGAAGGAAACTTCAAGTGGTGTGGTCACCAGAACTAGAGCCAAGGCTGATTGTGGGATGTCCAAGCCTTGCCTGGGAAGAAAATCTGAGAAATGGCAAAGGGAGCAAGGTAGCCTTCAGGATATTGCGGATGGTATCCAAATGACCATTCCCCAGGTAAGAAATGAAAATTATGTCTTGGAATATAAGAGGGCTGAATAGCCGTCATAAAAAGGATGTTTTGCAAAAAAAATTTAGGGACCACAAATCCGATATTCTCCTTATTCAAGAAACTAAAATGCCTAAAGATAAACTAGAAAATCTAAAAAAAATTCAGAACTGTGGGGCTCATGGTAATAGTTCTGCGGGTGCTTCGGGGGGTATAGTTACTCTTTGGAACAAGTTGTTTATTAAAGGTGAGCCCTTAATGGAAAATGGTAATGTGGTGGCCACTAGATTTACCCACATAAGAGACAACTTTTGTTGGATCCAATCCAATATATATGCTTCGAACTGTAAGAATGCTAGAAACTCTTTTTGGCTAGAGTTATCTGGTTTTCGAAGATGTTTTGTCAATGAAAACTGGCTGGTCATGGGTGATTTCAATACCCCCCTCCTGAAAGTTGAGAAATTTGGGGGATCTCAAATCAATTGGGAAAGTAAATCTGGCATTTCTGACTTCATAAACAATAATGCTTTGATTGACTTAGATTTACAAGGAGCTTCTTATACCTGGTCTAATAGGAGGTTAGGGTCTGATTTGATCCAAGTGAGGCTTGATAGGGCCCTGGTTTCTGGTCAATGGTTTATAAACTATTTTTGTGCTTTGAGGGCCTTGTCAAGGGTTGGATCTGACCATTTTCCTATTTGTCTTCTTGCGGATCCTACTAAGGTGAAAACAAACTTTCCTTTCAGATTTGAAATTTTTTGGCTTTCTCATCCTCGAATTTTTGAGGAAATCCGTAGATGGTGAAATGTAGATATCTCTGGCACAACTATGTTTAGGATTGCTAAAAAATTAAAGGAAGTGAAAACTAATGTGCGAAGGTGGAAAAAGGATGCTTTTGGGAATTTTTTTGGCTCTAAAACAAAAATTTAGGGTAAAATTGAGGAGATTCAAGTTAAAATCCAAAAATGGGGATACATTGACAATTATATAGAAAAGGAAAATGAACTCCTTATTCAATTGCATTATATCATTGCTAAAGAGGAAGTGTTTTGGTGACAAAGATCTAGGGTTTCTTGGCTGACTGAGGGAGATAGGAACTCCAGATTTTTTCATCTGACTACTTCGAAACACAGGGCTGCTAACAGAATCACTCATATTGTTTCTAATGGGACTAGTTTTGAGGAGGAAGATGATATTAGGGAACAAGCTATCCTTTTCTGTAGGAACCTTCTTTCCTGTAATGGAGAGATTGTTACTGAAGCTCAAGATTCTATGATTGAAGCAATACCTCAAGTGATTGGTCATAATGAAAATTCCTTAATCATTGCTATTCCTTCCAAATCTGAAATAAGGAAAGTTGTCTTTTCTTTTGATGGCAACAAAGCTCCTGGACCTGATGGTTTTCCTTTATTCTTCTTCCAAGTATTTTGGGAAATTGTTGAGCTGGATGTGGTGAATGCTGTCAAGGAATTCTTTGGATCAAGACGTCTATTGAAAGAATTGAATGCTACTTTTGTGGTCCTTATTCCAAAAAAACCTGGGGCTTCAGAGTTTCAAGTTTTTCGGCCAATTAGCCTATGTAATTCTATTTACAAAATTATTTCAAAGGTGTTGACTTCAAGAATGCTTTATGTGCTTCCCCAAATTATTGCCCCACAGTAGAATGGTTTTGTGCCAGGTAGGTACATTATGGACTCTGTTGTTACTGTTCATGAGAACTTACATTCGTTAATGGTGTCAAAAAATGAAGGGTTTATTCTTAAACTAGACATCTCCAAAGCCTATGATCGGTTGATTGGGCTTTCTTGTTTAAAATTATGGATAAGTTTGGTTTTAATAACAGAGTCATTCAGTTGATGAACCAGCTTGTGTCGACAGTTTCTTCTGCTGTCATTTTGACATTTGGATCACCTTCAAGGTTTTTTTAGACCTCCAGAGGCCCGAGATAGGGAGACCCTATTTCTCCTATTCTGTTTACTATCTTGGCTGAGAGTTTAGGTAGAAATATTAAAAAGCTTATTGATCAAAGATCCTGTGTCAGCTTAAGACCTTCTTCTTCCCCTCTTACCTATTCCCACCAGCAATTTGTTGATGACACCATTCTTATGGGGAGATCTACGGTGACTGAAGCTAAGATTTTTAAAAAAAATTTGAATCTTTATGACACCATTCTTTAAGAGTTCAATTTTTTTCATCAATACTCCAGAGTATAGACAAGTCAAACTTGCCCAAATTCTTGGATGTCGTGTTGAGTCTCTTCCGTCAACTTATCTTGGATTACCTCTTTGTTCTAAACCTTCAGATTCGTTCTGGATTTCTTTGGTTGAAAAATTCAATAAGAAGTTATCGGGCTGGAAAGGAGCTATTCTAAGTTAAGCTAGAAAAGTCCAGCTCCTTAAGGCTTCTCTGCAAAATCTTCCTACTTATGCTCTCAGTATATTTAAAATTCCTGCTAAATATGCTAACGCCATTGAAAAAGTTCAGAAAAGGTTTCTATGGTCTGGAGTTGAGGATAAGAGGAGAATGCCACTTGTTGGATGGGATCTAGTCTGTAGACCCAAATCAAGAGGGGGCCTGGGTTTAAGGAAAATTAAATTTTTGAATATGTCCCTTCTTGCTAAACAGCTTTGGAGAACTCTTACTTTAAATGGAGAATGGCGTGATACCTTAAAAGCTAAATATTTCAATAACTATGAGTCTTTAAATGAAATTATAAACTCTTCCTCTTTACCTTGTGGGTCTGTGTGTTGGAATGATATGGGTAGAGGAAAAAAGATTTTGGAAATGGGAATTGGATGGCAGATTGGAAATGGAAATTTTGTCAGATTTTGGGAAGACAGATGGCTTTTTAAATATCCTTTAATTAGAATAGAGAAATTTAGTAAATGGATGAATGATTGTAAAAAGGAATTTGGAGTCTTGGTTAAAGATTACTGGAGGAATGGAGATTGGGTTGATTTGAAGACCATTAGTCAGGATCTTGGCCCTGTTCAGTCGGCTTTCAGAGCCCTTAGACCAGCTCAACACCAGGTGGAGGATCATGCTATCTAGTTAGATAACCCATCTAGTATTTTTTTATTTGTTTCTGCCACTTCTTTGTTGGATAGTCTGAAGGAGCATCCTCCCTTCTGGGCTAAGGCTTGGATTAATCATCTGACCCCGAAAATCAATATTTTCTACTGGATAATGCTACAGAATAAGATCCTCTCTTTGGACAATCTTGGAAAAAGAGGAATTCAATTACCAAATAGATGTTATATGTGCAGGAATGAAGCCGAGACTGTTAATCATCTTTTTCTTCATTGCCCTTTTGTGTCGAATATTTGGGATAAATTACTAGGGCTTCTTGAGTTGGTGTGGGTTTTCCCTGCTTCTATTGAAGATTTCTTCATTCAATGGAAAGCTCTTTCAAAAAATCCTTTTGTGAGAAAGCTATGGTCTTTTATTCTTCCTTTTGTGTCTTGGAATATCTGGAAGGAAAGGAATAATAGAGTGTTTAGGGATAAAGAGATGTCAGAAGGGGATTTGTATGCTAAACTTGTAAGGGCTATAAAGGAAATTTTATCTTTAATTCCTAAAAAAATGTTTGAGAAAGCTTTCTGGTCTCCCTTTGATGTTGCTATGGCTGAAAAGTGGAATTCAAAATTAGTTGGGTCAAAAATCCTTAAACCTGGAGTGTGTGGGAGGGATAATGCTATTTGGTCTATGCCGCCCTTGGGCTGGATGAAAGCCAACTTTGATGGTGCGGCTAAAGGTAACCCTGGGAAAGCTGGCAGTGGGTGTGTTTTAAGGGACAACACCGGGGCTTTTATTGCGGCTTTTGCTGTTGACATTGGAATTCAAACTAATCTTGTTGCAGAAGCTGTTGGGGCTTTTCATGCGGTTAGCCTAGCCCTAAATACCAACACAAAATATCTTTGGTTGGAGGGCGATTCATTGAATATAATAAATTGTATTCTTGGGCTTACCCCCCCTCGTGGACCATCAAAAAATGGATCGAAAACACGCAAACTTTATTAAGTAAATTTGATAAAGTGAAAGTGTCACACGCCTATAAAGAATCCAACATGGTGGTGGATTTCTTCGCCAATGAAGGGGTTAAGAAGGGTGGGGAAAACATGTGGAGGAAGAATGACAACCTCCATCCTGAAGTGAAAGCGCTAATTTATTATGATTCAGTGCATGGGAGAGAAGGCAATCTTAGTCACGATGAAATGGATAAAGGTCAGGTACATCGATCTCATTAGATTTGATGGGACGTACATCACTTTATTTTTTAAGAAGAGTCTGCGGCACGCTTTCTGGGTGTTCGACAAAAATTACCTAAACGGGACCCAGAGCAACTGTTCAGTGTGGTTTTACAGTGAGCTGACTATGGGAGGAGAAAGAAAACGTGTGGAGCCGAGTAATTTCCAGGAGCATAGAAAGAATGGTAAAACATGGGAAAGAATCGAAAAGGGAGGTTTAGTCCCTTATCTGGAAAAGATCCATGGTACGGATGAGGGGATGCTGGACTATTTTGTTAAAAACTAGAAAAATGGAGAGATCGTGTTGTTTGGCAGGAATGTTAAGCTGAGTGAGGACTTAATTGGTGAAATAACAGGTCTCTCGACTGAGGGTGTTAAATTCTACCAAGACCGACGATTCTCTAATGAAGCAGTTATTAAATTTCCCAAAAAAGATAAGGAGAAAGTGAAGATGGTTAAGGTTGCTAATAGCTACTTTGATGTGGAGTCCATCAAATCTATTTGTAGGAAAGTTTTAAGAGTTATCATGGAATATATTACGGTTGATGGGTGCTTTACCAGAGTCTATGGTTACCACTTTGCTATTCTGAATCATTTCCGTCATAAGGTTCGTATATCTCTGCCTTTTTACTTATTTTCTTCTTTGAAGAATTGTCTCGATGATGTGGAAAGAAACCCTAGGAGGAATGCTATTATCCACCCTGGTCTTGTTAGGCTCACTTTGAGTATTTTCAAAATTTACCTGCTCTGCCTAAAACTATTGAAATTGAAGAGTTGGATGATGAGGAGATAGAAAGTAGTAGGGAAATTGAACCCCGGGCCCCCCCTGCTTGTGTTCTTGTTGGCCCTGATACCATTGTACCCTAGTCCTTGTCATGTCAAAAAACTCTTAAGGATCATGCCCCGCTGTCTTGTCCTAAATGGCAACCGCTGCATGAGTGCCCTAGTCCAAGTTTTGCCTCACCGCTCTGTCTTAACCCCCAGCCGTCTCCTGGTTTCCCTACTCCGGGTTTGTCCCCTGGTTTTAAAGGTAACCTTGTTATGAAACTTGTTTCGTACTCTATAAATTCTATGGAAATCCTCTCTAAGAAGCCTTTGGTCAGTAAGGAATCGGTCCCTAGTGCCCCAGCTTCTGGAAAATTTGGGAATGATCATTTTGAGTCCCCTATTCAGCATGAAGTTAATTCTACCTTGAATAAGCTTAAGCCTGAGGATTTGGTTAGTATAGCAGAAAAAAGTACGGGTGGCCTTTTTACCATTCTCAAATGGACCCAGAAAGAAGTCTATGACCTGAAACAATAGAGATAATGATGAACAGGAAACTCCTTTACCGAGGAAAAGACAACAATTACAGGAGGATAGATTGGCTAGTATCGAATGTAACATGTCCAAGATTGGACAAAACATTAGGGCCATTGTTGCAAACAACCACAAAATTGCTAGGCATAACACAATCATCATAAATGCTAGGGTGGAAAAGTTTGAAAAAAACCAAAAGGGTTCACTGGTGGTGGATTTGGATGCGGACAGGGGAGGCAGTAGATCAGCTGGTGAAGGGATTTCGACTTGTACCAGGGCAAACATAAAGAGGAAAACCCTGACTTCTTCACATACGGTTCAAATTCTCAAGCAGGGGTTACAGGACATGCAGAATGTTGAAAAGGAAGCTGAGGAATTACTGAACACCTTGGAGTAACATGGTGTTTTGATTGCTGGTTTTTTTTGGGCGGTCCTTTTTTGGGCCCTACTGTCTTTTGGTGTTGTCATTTCCTTTTTGGGACAGCTGTCTGGTTGTTTGTACTTTTTTTGCTTATCTTTTGTTGTTTAAACTTCGTGGTTTCAGGTCTCTGTAAAACCTGTTTTTTCCTTTCCAAAAACAACCACTATGATTATTATATTTCATGTTTTCTATCATATCATTAAACCTCAAATAATATATTAATATAGAAAGCTACATCTATTAAAAAATATCATAGATCAACATTATGGATTCTAGAAATCTAATGTCTTTAACTTTTATCTACCTCAAAATAAGCATTTATCTCAAAATCCTACATATTCATGCTAAATATGGTAATCATCTAGAAAAATATAAAAGAGATTCCTATACAAAGGTATATACCTTGACAATAAACTAATAAAGTAGATAAACAATTATTTCCTTTGATATAAGATATTTGATTTCACTTTTAATTCATAGTCATTAATTGATCTTATAGTTCAAAATAAATTTATTCATTATAGTATGATAGAAAATGTATTATAATAAAATATTATATGAAGCCAAAATCTATATACAAATACAAAAATAAACTTCATGGGAGCCATATCATTCAAGCATCTCATTTTCACATGGTGTTGGGATTAAGACTAAAAACTAATAGAATCATCATCTTATTTGATATGAGATATTTCATCTCAATTTTAATGGAAAACCATTATTTGATTTTATGCTTCAAATTTAATCGATGCACAATAACATGATAGCATATGTGTTATAGTAAAATATTAGATCAAATGAACATTTATATATGAATACACACAAAAAACATTGGAACTAGATCACTCTAACATCACATGTTCACATAGTACTTGGATCAAACAAAAATTACCTATGCACAATGTGGGTAGCTTCTACTTGTGTTACATACACATATGTGACTAGGTATTATTAAATTCATAGGTGCACATAGTGATTAGTTCAAGCATATATTAGCTATACATAGCTGTAACTAGCTAATTTATAGATCAAATGTATTTATAATAATTTTCTTTCACATATGCCACATATGCATAGTATGAGTAATGAACAAATATGCATCACATATACATAATAGGATACCTTTTTCAAGAATCACATATACACAATGTGCCTAGCTTTTCACATAACACATACATTATTTGAATAAAAAAAACATCATAAATTCACATAGAACCTTGGCTAGAAAAATAAAGTGGTTGTAACCTTATCTTAAGCATCTTCACCTTGATCTTATTTAATAACACATAAGCCCTTAAGTACATCCTAGTCAAAGAGAGGTTTCATCACATACTGGATTGTGGGTCACATAATTATTTCTAATCAACTAAAATTCATTATGAGGACAAATTATCCTATCCTACTTATTGTCATTAATAGGAAGACCATAAGTATAACAACACACACAACACGTAAGACTATTTTTGCATAATTAACTAGTGATTGAATCACATATACTTATTCACCAACAAGTAATAGGAAGTTGATCTAAGACTATTGCATGCATATTCACATTTCTTGATTCACTAACAGTTACCCTATAAGTCCATCATAACTAAAAGGGAAATGTCAATTCATCTCATGCTACATGGAGGTTTCATTTTTCTCTCATGATTCACTACCAATGACAATTGAGGATATTTTTTGTAATAATCACTAATAAAAGTAAGGTTAAAAATATACAACACATACAATTATTAATAATATTTTCATAGTTTTCTACCCACTCGAGTCAAGGGATCAAGATATCTATTTCCTTTGTGTAAGTAATCAAAGTTAATGGAACCTAGTATGGGATAACTCCTATCATTTACACCACCAACATGGTACTGGTAAAATTTGGATAAGACATGTCATACAAAATGAAGCTATAGGAATTTCTCTCCTTTGCACTAATAGTAGCAATTGAGTAAACATTAATACATAGTAATTACCTCCTAGCAATTTTAACTTAATGGTAGTAGCGATAACCATATAAAATGTTTGTATATAATATTATAGATAGCTTGTCACATCCTTTGACTCTGTGCTATTTTCTAAACCAAATTAATCCTAAAGATATGGTAGATGACACTTATCATCTATCACGTACATGGTATTTATAATAGTTAATTATTCACAAGTATATTCAACTTAGTTTTTATCTATGGGGTCATCTTATAGCTAATTACACCTAATCTTAATTTTTGAAGGATTTACAAATACTAGTCAAATTAACCTAGTTAAATGTCATATAAAGTGATCAATCAACGTATATAGAGAGTTCTTTAGATCTGAATGACTATTACTAACACACGAGTCACACATTGAACACACATAATCTACCCTCTATATAAACACATATACATAAGATAATACAAATTCAGATTATACAGATGATTATACAGAGAGACACATACACACATACATATATACATATATAGCCGTAACATTTTAGGTAATTCTTGTGTCCGTATTTAGAGCAAGTGGATCTCCTAATTTATAAATTGACTTCGATAAAAATCAAGAAGTACCTGGTTTCATTATCATAAAAAAGGAAATAAAATCAAATTTAATTTGAATATGTTATGGAATGGGAAGTGGCCCCAATGAAAGAGGAAACGACAGCGATGAATCGCGCACAGGGGGAAATGATATTTAAATACCAAAGAACAGATACAGAGGAAAACTGAACAGGCCGCGCCAGGTATCAACTATATGAGTAATGTATCTTAAAAATAACTCATATGGCAGAGAGGAGGAGGTCTTGATAAAGTGAGTTGATAAAGGAGTAAGTAAAAATTGAGTTCAGATTGAAACCAATTTAATTGCACAGTAAAGAGGGCGTATGGAGTGCAAGACAACATAAGAAGAATAAAGGACCGAGAAACGGAAGGAGAATCCTGAGCAGAGGAGTTTATACAATTAATTCAAATTGAACTGGCAGATTGTAAAATGTATTTGCCTGAAAAATGAGAAGAAAGTACAAACAATTGAGTTGCATGTTTAATGAATTCCAGAGTCGATTAAATTTGAATTGTCAATTGAATTGATTACGTGCGAGTTTCGTTGATCTGTCAAGGTTCACGAAATTCCAACTGCATCAATTTTTAAATTATTTTGTCCACGTTTGGAGCTTTACACTTTCTTGTTTCACCAAGAATAAATGACACAGAAACGGGTATTTTGTGGCCAAACAGACGAATAGCATTACCTCTGTTACGGCGGTTACATACAGGCAGATTAGTAACAATAAATAACTCTTTATGCAAGTGTACTACGGATTACCTGTGAGGACCCCATGCTTTGGCTATAAATGGTGCCATCGCTGAATCTTTTTCAAGCGGAATACATTAAGTTTGGATATTCATCGACATGGCCAAGGGCTTATATGTGTGTCTGATCTTTTTATTGTTCACGGTATCTTTTCCTTCCGCTTCTGGTAATATGCATTCTTCTTCTCCTCAAACAATAATTTGTAGCTTCATAGATTAGTTTTACTTGTTTGATAGCAATAGAAATATATTATTTATCGTTGAAAATTTTAACCAAAATTCTGAAATACTTACTGATTTGTAATATTCTCATATTTGCAAGGGATCGTGGACTATGAGTCCGATAAGTATTGCAGAAGCTGGAGCAAATGTTTTGCTGGGCCATGCCTGTTTTCTGAGGATTGTAACGGTATTTGCCAAGATATTGAGGGGGCCGACTATGGAAAATGCCGTTGGAGTAAAAATGGACTCGCGTGTTTCTGTTACAGGCGCTGTTAGAATAGCAATAAAACCACTCCTATTGTAAGTAGTAATATAAATTTAAGCAAAAAGAAAAGCCATGTAATGTTTCCATGCTCTTATATAGAATTATTTATATATTTTTAATTATTTCTTAATTTCAAATAATTATTTTATTTAATTATTTTATTCTAAGTAGTTTCAAATTAGTTCATATTAAAAGTAAATATTAATAAGTATTTATAAAAGAAGATAAATGGGGTGGGGGGCCTAGTTTGATTGGCTAAATCATCCTACAAGAGATCACGACATCTAATCTTCCCCCAAACTCGTGGTACCACCGGTCAAGGAAATTTTTTTTTACCAATTTGTTAAATTATGAAAAGTTAAATAGGAATACATCTCTCAAAGACACTCTTTTTACCTTGGTTTGGATTATTGTACCAATCATTCATTAATGGTGAGGAGTGAATACAATAAAATTGAATGTTTGTTGAATATCTAAATGATCTCATCATTTCTTATTGTTGTCAAAAGCCCACCTACAAAAAACATATTGCGTAACTTAATCAGTATGTAATAATAACTTCAATTTTAATGAAATATATTTATGAAATATAATATATACAATAAAAATTATAATACAAAAATAAATAAATTAACCTACCATCCTAACCTCCTTCTACATCCCTATAATGTGGATGTAATATTTAAAAAATTAAACAAGAGGTCTTTGCAAAAAGATGGGGAAAATAATAGAGGAACAAAACTTAATCCTACAACTTTCTTTATGTTACAAAAATTAATGGATGCATTACTATATATAAGAGAAATGGACTATTTTTAGCTTATATAACTAATTCTAGTGGCTATAGAAATGATATCTTCAATGTTATCCCTTCAATGCCATCCCCAAATTTTAGTATACTCCTTCAACAACATTCCTTATAGATTACATAATTTTGAATTATTCATTCTAAATGTAAAACATATTTAATCAATATGGTTTTTTCTCATTTTTGTTATTAAATCTATATAGAATGCTATATGTTGAACTTTGTGTTATTAAAGTCTATATAGTGGACTTTATATTATTAGTTATGATTGATAAATAAATATTTACTTAATTATATATGGTTGTGACTTTTGTTAAAATGGGTAAAGGGGCCTCACTCAATTGGCTAAAGCATCCTTTGGTAGGAAAAACTTATGAGGTCTAGGTTCCCCCCATCGTACAACCTAAATATAGGTACACTCACATTAGCTCATATTTATCTCTTTATTTCTAACATCCTTGAACATCTTTACATTCTAAACCTTTAAATATGTTTATATAGTAACACTAGTAAAGATGTATTAAAAATAAGCATATGAATTATAAAATGGTAATGCTTCTTATTGATAGGGTACTATTATTTTTATATTTTTGATTAAAAGAGAGAGTTTATTGCAAACTAGTTTGATTATATTTAAATATTGGAAATATGATTTTATTGACTTATATTTAAAATTGTTTCAAGTAGAAAATATTTTAATCTAGAAATATGTCCTTAAGACAATTATATCCTTGATGATTAATTTATTATAGTTGTAAAAATCCGCAAACAAAAAGATAGATTAATCAAGCACAGTGAATGAATTTGCATAAAACTGAGTGATTTATTATTGAATAACATGTACACAAATAGGGAGGACAAAAGGAACTTGATCTCCATGAAATGAGGATATGACTCCTCATCCATGGATTGGTGTTAGGTTTTCCTACTAGTTTGTAGCATGAGGTATCAAAAGTGAGTCAACACCTCAATAAGATTCCTAGCTCACTTCACACCTTGTGTGTGCAAGTGTCATGTACATCTACGTATGCTTGAAAAGCCTATATGTATATGAATAAATACACTAACACCCCCCCTTAAGAGTAGTTTGAGTGGGAACAAAAGTGATGGGTCCTTGATACAAGGCCAAATAAGGTACCCATGTACAATGCAATCTCTCATTAAAATGACGAAAGGTAGAAAACCTAGTGGCAAAATAATATCCTCTAAAAAGAAAGAAATAAAAGACACTTATAAAAATAAGAAAAAAAATATATCCTACAATCATAGATGACTACTGAAATCCTTAATGTACTATTGAGAATCAACATGTGAAGATGAAGGAGAGTAACTTTCAACACTAGATGTTGGTGTATTTTTTTTTAAAGCACAATCATTTGGTGTAAAATCTAAAAAAGTATAAAGCTAAGAAGAACTATCAAGCTAATACAATTTCCCTATTTAGTAAGTCCCTTAACACAACTATCCTTGGTCGAAATTCAACTATCTTCCATTTATCTCTATTTGTTATTTGGTAGACTAAGAGAATAATTTTAGTCAATGCTTGTACATAAAGAACATTGGTGAAGTACCCATTACCAATATCAATTGTTCCTTGTCCATATACATGTCAAGATGTGTTTTCTACTATAAATATATATGATATGTATGCTATATGTAAATAGGTAAACATATATGGTTAATAAGCCATATGATGAGAAACTTCACAATCAAGAAGCTAAGCACTAGTTTTGTGAATTATGGAAATTGTAAGAGCATGCCCCTTTGATTTTTCTTTTGTCTTTTTGTTAGTGTTTGATGACGAAGTTTCAGAGCTAAATTTTTTTATTCTCCTCAATAATTTGCATGAAGTTTTTGATGTTCTTTGTGTTGGCCTTGTCATTGAACCAAAATATTGACCCGTCAATGCCCAATACAAGCTTTTGTTAAGATCCACAGGAGGTCATTAGACCATGTCATAAACCCAATTTTCATGCTACAAGCAAGACCAAGGGACACACCATCTTGCAACAACCCCCCCAACACAAGTGAGGGGTTTGAACCTATTACTCACTCCGATACAAATTGTTGGCCTTGTTGTTGCACCAAAAGATCAACCTATCATTGCCTGATACAAGCTTTAGTTAAGATACACAAGAGGCAGTTAGACCATGTCACAAACCTAAGCATCATGCTAGAAGGAAGACCAAGGGACACACCATCTTGCAATATTTTCTCATACAATCAAGTGTTGTATGTCCCATTTTTTACAAAAATAACATTGGACATAGTTTTTCGTATTTCCCACTTTTTATGATCTTTACACTCCATGTATTTCATTATCCTTTCTTTCTTCACCTTTGTTTGCCACCTCATTTTTTCCACTTCAAAAATTAGCGCATGTTACTTGTAGGAAACTATGGTTCCCATTTGTATTACTTTATCTTATTTCCTAATTAGATTACTAATAAAATCATCAATTTTAGGCATTGACCAGTTTGTACCTAAAGCCCTTTTTGTAGAGTAAAATGTTGACACAAAAACTAAATATGAAGGGCCCAATTTAGATAAGATGCGTTGATCATTTTTCTTCTCTATTCCACATTCTTTTAGTTGTTGGTGAACTGATTTGAACTTTATGAAGTACACTTGCAATGTTCTAAAATCATTTGGATTTAGACTAATCAACTCATTTTGTAATTTATGGCCTTTGATATTTTCAAAGAGTTTCTCAGGAGTTGTCCATACATCCTATGGGGTTTTTAATGCCTCCACATGAAATCAAAGTTTTGGAGAGAGACATAAACATAAAAAAAAAATTAATCATTTTTTTTTAACCACTTCTATTTATCTTTAACTGCATTTGGCTCATTTTCACTACCCATAGTTACTCTAAACAGCCCTTTATTTTTTAGTGAAATTTGAACTTCTATCTCCCATTCATGATAGTTAAAGGATGTAAGAGGACTAATTAGTTGATTTTGCTCCATTATTAGTTTATATTTGTAAATATTAGAATATTGAAGGAAATTTTTGAGTTATTTTAAGCACAACTCTTTTACACCCCCACCCCTCCCCTGCTCCCACCTTTTTAATAATTTTGATTCCCCCTTTTATTGTCACACTTTATTTTCATGTTTATATACAAAAATGAAGGTGAAAAAGGGAAATTTGTATATTAGTGTGAAATCACCATCATTGAATAGGGGTTGAAAAAATAAGCACTTTAGAAAAAGATGGATCCTGATATCAAGGTACTATTTACAAGTTATAACACTTTTAAATTTTTACCTATAATGCCCCACCACATAACCCTAGAGGATGACACAAACACAATGTAAGTGTAACAATTTTTATTTTTTAAAGTGCAATAAATATCAAGTAAAGTGAACTACACTTAATGCATACATCCTCTAAGGTACGCGACAAAACTTACATTTGAATCCAAATATACAAAATTAAACTAATCATAACATATAAATAATACTCATGAAATAATAACATACATCCAAAGAATTTAACTCATCACATAAGATACAAAGTACATTAAGGAATTATCCATAGATTGCATTCATTCCATAAAGTAGTTACAAAGCTCATTTCCAAAATGAGGAAGATCATATAATAATGTTACAATTACATTGATAAAAGAATCCTCCTTGAATACAAATGAGGAGTAGTCCATATATACAAAGTAGTACAAAGAAACTGGTACACAGAGGCTCTCCAATCTAGAAGATCCCACCATCATGAACATAAAGTGGAAACCCAATGGTGTAAGGTGCAAATTCCACCCAACCAAGTGGTACTTGAAGGACCACCCCCCATGCTAAGAGATAGTAAAAGGGCTTCCTAGGAAAAACAAACAACCTCTAGACAAAGGAAATAAACAATACTAAACTACATGAGTACAATACATAACCTGAAGGTTACATTGCTTCTAGAGTAAAATAATCAAGTCTACCAACTACACAATACATACTGTTGTCATAGGAGTGTCACACATAATTTTCTATGGGTTACCTTGGCATAACCTTCCTAGGTTACCGGACCCCCATCCTGGGTTACCTTCGTTGCCTCTACTAGCCACAGGGCCCCCATACAAACTATGCTTCTCATCTCACCTCAAGCCTAAACAAGTGCTTGAGTCATGAGAGAGACATTCATTATCTTTATTATTGTGAGAGCTACCCATTCCCCTAATTCATTTTAAGTTATCACTTGATTAAACCCTAAGTGAGCTACCGTAGCACCCCTTTGTGTGTCAAACCCCCATTGATAACCACTCCCCTACTGAAAACATAAGGATCTAATCCAAAAACCAAAGGTAAACACAATGCAAAAAACATATATTAAATCCCAATACAAAATATAAGAGGCAACACATCTCGTTCATAGTAGCAGAGTGTTTAAATTGAATCACAACCAAGTGCACTACCCAAGGGAAATCAAAGGGCTAAACATAACACATAACAACCCCCTCGTAAAGTAACATCATCTAGAAGACTGACATACTCAACTAACCAAATTTCCCAAATGAAGTGAACAAAAGAAATCACAACTTAAAAAGCAATTCAGGAAAATAATAGAACTCCCACTAGGATTTCCTAAATCCAATTTCCATCACAAGAACATATAATATAATATTTCTCAAATAATTCTAACTCAATACACTTTTATTCACAAGCTATAAATAAATTAAATCTAGTTGTTTAATTGTAGCTTCTTAATTACACATAAATAAAATCAATTTCCCTTTTCAAATCATTTCATTATTAAAAACATCTAGTTTATGCATTTGCATGCACCCATTAAAGAAAAGGTATTTAAATATATATATTTAAATACACTATTTAAATCTCTTTAAATTAAATATAATTTTTCAACAAATATAAATATATATATATATATATGTACACACATATACATATATATATACATGCATATATATATATATAACATATATTTATCATATTTAATAAATTAAAAACCATATAGCAATCGAAATTGCATGTTAAAGGGTGGTTGAAAGTTTATACAATGATTATTTACACAACCGGTCGACTTCCATAAATAGGCATGGGCCTGTGGAGGCAGCGCTGGGCTATCTCCACGGTTGCCTCCCTATTGGGGTGGTGGTTGTGGGGATAGCCACAACCTTCCCCCCATATTTAAAATTAGGGTTTTTAAATATAAATTTTGCAAAAGAATTTATTCAAGAATTGTTTAAAAATAAATTCCTATAGGAATATTCAATAATAACATGCTTATAAATATGTTTATATATATATATATATAACTAAATCAATTACAATAGCCAAGAAGGGAAAATTTTTACCAAATTTTCTATAGGAGGATATTTTCAAATTCATCAAAGGATTATAATGTTTACAAAAGTTTTCTATAGGAAGAGATTTACAAATTTACCAGTGGTTTTCAATTTCCACAAAATTTTGATAGGAAGATCTTAAATCCATTCCTAAGATATTTTCCAAATCCTCTATTGTTTTCCCTCTGGGATTCGTATTGCTTAAAAATAATTTCTACACATGTTCTCAGATTTCACTATAAAATTCTTCTAGGTATTCTATTTTTTTAAATCAATTTCTATAGAAGATTTAAAATTTTCATGGTAATTTTCTAAACACAACAACCTTTCAAATTGTAAAATAAATTAAAGCTTCTACGCAAATAACATATTTCTTGTATAGACAACATTTTCCAAGACAATAACTAATTCTAATAGCCTTTTCCAATTTGTATTACATTAAAAACAATAAAGAACCTATTTGCTTGAAGAATTGAAGTTTGAAGTAGAGCCTCACCTTCAGATTCCAAATTTATCCAAAGCCTCCTCTAAAATAATCCTCTTTTCCAAAAAGTTGAAAATAAAACCAGAGCCAATTTTTTTTTTTGAGAACTACTTCCCCAATCTTCAACAACCAATATTAACAACCTCTTTCAATTTTTTAACAACCTCTAAAAAATTCTCTTCTCATTCTATGAAGTAACCTCTTTACTCTTTCAGTTTATGCAATTATTCTCTCTGAGAATTCATTCCCAACTATAGTATTTAATTAATTTTTCTAACACCTGTCACAATTAAAATATATTTTCCAAAACAAATCAGAGATATTTCGTCTAGATATTTACAAGATAATTGTGCATTTAATAATTCAAAATCACATATTAATTTCCAATTAAATTTAATCACATAGATTAAATTACTTTACAAAATAAAATAAAATAAATTAATTAAATCAAATATAAAGCTTCTAACAACATTAATCAAGATTAATTAAATAATCACTAAAAACCATTAAAAGCATTAATTAACATTAATTTCCCACAAAAAATACCTTTCAAAATAAATAAACGACAAGAAAAACATGGACAACATGACAAAAAGCATACCGAAACAAGGACTGATGACATATTGTGACTAGGGTTGTGGCTTGACAAGGAAATCCCATTACTATCTCCCAATCAATTGTATCATTGGGCAATGAACACACTCAAACCTATGAATCTAGGTGGAGCTGATGTCCCCTACCTACAATCTTGCAATCAAAAAATATGTCGTACATGTATATAGATTATAAACAATCACATTGTGAAGAGAAAATTGTGGAATCACAAGGTGCTCGTAAGTGAGTGATGCAATCACATTCCCTTCACCAATACAGTGTCACATCAAAACTAATGAAACTAAAACATCCATTTACTATAGATGAGCATATACCCCCAGAAAGGAATGCACCAAACACATAAGGGATCTATGGATTTGGGGTCATTATGTTCATTGTTACAATGTTTTGATTAAAGAGCTCATAACTGTCATCATTCCCCAAAGCTCATAGAACTAGAAGAATGACACAAAGAGAGTGAAAAATAAAGTCCATTTTGGGTCAACATGGAAGAGACATTGCAGTCTCAATGCTTTGCATCATCCCCAAAAGGAAAGCACAAGCGAAAGAAAAATGAAAAGGAAAAGAAAAGGAAAATATTTTCAGTCAACATGAAGGAGACATTCCAGTCTTAGTGCCTTACATCATCCCCAAAAGGAAAACACAAGAAAAAGACAAAGTAAAAAGGAAAAAGGGACCATTTGGGTCAACATGGAGGAGACATAGGGCATCTCAACACTTTGCATCATCACCAAAATGAAAACTCAAAACAAAAGGGAAAAAGAAAAGGACCATTTGGGTCAAGATGGAAGAGACGTTGTGGTCTCAATGCTTTGCATCATCCCCAAAAGGAAAACACAAAAAAGAGGAAAAAAGATAATGCATGACATATAGAAGAATAGAGGAAGTGGACAAAGAGAGAGAACATCAAACACACGTCACGTGGGAACATGATACACACATAAAGGAAAAATGAAATTGTAAAAAGAGCTAGTAATGCAAATATAAGTCAACCATTAATCACGTTAGTCACTTCAAAATATTTAATGAATATAAGTGGAAGATGAATAACATGATTAAGAGACAAAGAGAAATGCATTACAATGCGAAGGCTAACAACTTCTTTCCCTTAATGAGTGTAGGGAAAGAATGAGCAGAGGTGGGTGATGGGAAAAATCATGCAATAGTGACAATGAAAATTCTACAACTATGGCATGAGGAAAAGATTCTAATTGGTTTAAGGGATGATGGGGAAATAATTGGTATTAGTGAAGTGATATTTATCCAATATGTCCTTCAATGTCTAACATTCTTTGGTTCGATGTTCAAGAATAAGATGATATTTGCAATATGGTATGTTAGAATCTTTAGGATGGATGACCAACCTATTCATAGGTGGTAAAAGTATGAGACCTTTGTTTAAAAGTAGTTGAAGTCTCCTTTCATGTTTGGGTGGAGGGTGAGTAGAAAACTTGAGTTTTTTTAGTTTATATGGTCTTTTTCATTTGCTAGATTATCCTATTTCATGAATGGAAGGAGGAAGAGGACCTATGGGGATCCTAGCATCCTTGTTGTGAACATCATGTAAATGTTGTTAACATGTAAGGATACTGTTCAAGTCAGGAGGAGAATCAAAGATCATTGTACCATCATCGTGAAGTCTACAATATTCCAAAGGAGGCTTATCAACATGAGTATGACCTTGATATCATAGTCCTGTTGTGTTTTCTTCCATTGGTTGTTGTTCAAGAAGTTGATGAATGTTATGTTTGTTTGTTGTGTCACACCCTTGTTTACTTAGGATAGTAAATCCTTGACCATATTTTTCTTCAAGATTGATTGATGTTTTTGTAATTTTTTTATCATAAAATGGTTGTGAGTGTGTTGGTTTAGAGGAACTATATCTACTTGATGGAGGAATCTTAGGACCTTGATTGATTGCAGGATGCAAGTATGCAAAGTGATCAGGAGGTACAATAGTATGAAGATCTTGTGACTTCATGGATGGGTAAAAGGCTAAATTTGCTTCAAGGTTATCAAGAAATTCGTTTAAGAACCTATTCATGCTAGCATCATCTTCTCCAACGATGTCTAAATCATGAGGACAATCATGAGGATTTGAAGGAGCATGTGGAAGTTTAAGGTCATTGGGATCACCGCCAAAGGAATAATTGGACATGTCTACTAAGGATTTCAATGAATTCCAAAACTTGTTAAAGGAAAAATCCATGATGAAAATGTATAAAAGTAAAGTAAGATGCAATAAATAGAATAAAATAGAGAATTTGTAAAGAAAAAGAGGAAGCAACTACATAAAATGTTATGTAAGAAATACCCAGAAAATGCCTAAAAATACTATCTAAAATGTGCAAATGGATTGATTCACCTAGGATGGCGAATGAGTCTCGTTATGATATTTTTTATTTTTTTTTATAGAAAAATTAAATTGATTCTAAAGCCAGATGCAAATTAAAGATGAAAATGCATATTGTCAGTTTTTCAATGAAAAAATGAAGTCTAAATGAGGCTTTTACTAACACAATTTAAGAAACCCTAAGATGCAAAAGAAAAGCAATACCCTAATTGAATGTTCATATAAATTTAATCTAGGTTGCAAGATGCAAATGAAATCAGAAAGAAAGAGTGCTCAATATGCAGGTTCATCAAAATGAATCATTGATTTTGTGGTAGGGCTTATAAGCTACTCTTTCACTCTTAAGAATGTTTCACCTAAGAGGAGAGAGATAAACCCCACTCAAAAGTCTAGGTAGGTTCACTCAAATTATGAAATGTATTATATTATTTAGAATAAATGAGATGATCTAAATGCAACTAAGCTATGGAATTGATTGATTCAATGTGCAAAACCTAATTAAAAAGTGATGTTTGAAAACAAAATGTGATATGCAAGCATAAACTAAAGTATGAAAAAATTTAGAACAAAAATGAAAGAGACTGAATCAAAGTGCACTTGGAAGTCTGATGGAGATTTGGTGCAAGAGCACCTACACCTTATTTTAAAAATTTGAACATTTGATGTTTATCATAGGGTGATCCTAGGGAATTTAAGGTGTTTTGAGTATTTTCATGCTAAATAAGGTCTTTGAAGACCATATTTTATGTAATAAGTTGGTGTTTGTGTCTTAGGAGTCAAGATTTCAAAAGTTGCAAAAAGTGCAATAAAAGTTGTTAATAAAAGTTGTTAGAATGCAGATTAAAGTAATATGAAGAGTTTCGTATTTTAAAAGATACTTGAAGGATTTGTATCATTGGGATTTGATTTTAAAATTTATATAAAGCCTCTTGAAGGATCAATTTTTTTTTTGAAGTTTGGATTCAAAAATATTCCATATCAAACAAAACATTTTTCCTGTTAAATTGCTAGTTTTCTGAGTTTATCTTCCTTTGTATGGACTGTACAGGTTCTCAAATTGTCTAAATTATTATATATGGTGTAGAACGTTTAATTATATTTTATTTGAATACATTTTGAGAATTTTTCATTAATTTTTGAGGAAGATATCTTACATTTTCTAAAAAACTGTTTGTTTAGAACATTAAGGAACCAGTTTTGAAGGAAAAATGATAAATCAGTTATCCTACCTACTGTAAAATGTTGTGCTTTGGTGGGATGAAATATATAATGTTAGATTATGTGTTTAAATGGATAGGAAATTTGTGGAGTTGATATTTTTTCATGTGGTGTGGTTTGGAGTCAAGCCCTAAGGCTGGTAATTGTGATTTTCTATGTGAAAATGGAGGTTCTAAGAAAAGATTTGTCTAGTTACTAATGGAAATGACATTAAGAGGATATGAGAAGTCTATATAGGCTTATTTGAAATTGTTGGATGCTTTTTTGAGGTTTGTAAATCTCGTTTGATGGTAGATTCAAAAAAACCCTAGGTTTTTGTATGTAATTGGAGGGTTTGGTGGAACTGTTGTCTAGATGTGAAGAGTCTGAGAAATAGTTGGAGAATTTAAAGTTATGATACATAATTTAAGACTATCTAAATAATTTTAGTGAATAGAAAGTGTTTTCAGGGTTCTTGATTTGAAAAATAGGGTTAATTCTAGTTGCCTAAGACAGGGCATATTAGTGGTTTTCAATTTTGTGTTAAAGAATCCTCTTTGAACATATTGGAAATTTGTCTTACATCTTGTTGGGAGTGTTTGAAGGAATTTGTTTTTCCTTTCTATGGATTTCTATTAGAGATGTCATCAATTGTTTATATTTGAAGGCTACAAGCCTCTTGTTAGTGTTTTGGGAAAAGTTAAGAGTTATGTGTTCAAAGGAAGTTTTCATTGATTGAGTCAAGTCGTTTTGTGTTGGATTGAAAGTATCAACCACATTGCTTGCATTATATTGTATCAGAGCACATGGACAAGAAATTTTGTTGGTTATTTGATTGATTTTGTAGGTTTGAAGATAGAAGGTGAAAAGATAAGTTTGTGAAGATTCCTCCTAAGAATGTTGGTGTTTCTTGAGAGTTGCAATATCTGAAAGAGAAGCATGCTAAGCTTCTAGAGTCACACAATGCTATGTTGGAAAGGCTTGCTTCCTTGGAGACAAGAAAAAGGAGAGATAAGAATGAAGAGAGTAAAATAGAAGAAGATGATGAAGAATATGAAGATGTTGATGAGGAACTAGACCCTAAAGATTAGAGGATGGTGAAGATGCTCAAAGCGGTGAAAGGTAAATTAATAAAGGTAAAAGTTGATCTTCTTATTTATGGTCGTAATTTAAATGAAGAGGAATTATTTGATTGGATTTCTATGAAAATGGAGCTACAGCTGGGTGTAATTTTGACAAAGTATATACAATGTGTGTATTAAATATATATATATATATATATATATATATATATATATATATATATGTATGTATGTATACACACACACACATATATATACACACATAGACACACACAGACACACACATTTATATGTCTATTTGAATTGAAATTTTCCACTGCATATTATAACAAAGTCTATTTGGTTGTAAATTATAAGAGTATTTATATCGGAAATTGAAATTGTTTTAGTTTGAAAAGGTGATTCATTTGCTTATATATATATATTTATATATACATTATGTGTAGGAGTTGAAGATTAATTTTGAAATGAATAGATAAGAAATCTTCCTGTAATATACAACATTTTTGTTTCTCTTTTTAAGTCACCCATTTTCTACATTAGACTGACTTATTTCTAAATTTATGTACTGTACCTATGTATATTTATATATATGTGTACGCAAATGCAATAAGAATATGAGTGAATGATACTTTCTATATGTATTTAATACTAATTGGAGAGTGTTGCTTTCAAATTTACACAATCTTTTATTAGATTAAATCATTCAAATAGAAATAGAATGTTGGATATTTTGTACGCATGTAGAAAAGAGAACATATGCATACACTTTTTTTTACTCAATGAAGTGTAGTATAGTGGTTATAATGAATTCATGGTGAACTATAAAACTGGTTAGGAGATGTACTTGATGAAATATTTTTCTTATGAAATTAAAATTGAGAACTTGTAAATCAAACATGCTCTCATGATAGAATGCTATGTGTTGTTCATTTAGTAGGTATACATTTATGCTTGTAAGTATTTCTTACAAATGTCATATAAATATGTTATTTTTTTAGATTAAACCATTTAATTTGGAAATGGCTTATGCGACACTTTGAGAAAAAAAGAAGAAGATACTCATTTGCATTTAATTTCATATATTCATTGAGATGTTAAAGGAATGATTAAACCAAGTCAAAAGTGAAATATAGAAACCAGAGTTAGAATTTATTTCTTGTGGACATTTCTCTTATAGGGAATTTGAGACCTTTTATAACATTGATCTATGTATATAGAATTATATTAAAATTCACCCATGAATTTTATGTATCAATTAGGAATTTTCATAAAAGATACATAAATGTTGGGTCATACCTTACATATCAGATTGTAGGTTCAATGATTCCACTCCATTCCTATATCTGGGGTTGTCATAAAATACCTCGCTTAGCTGATCTTAAGATTTATTTGCATAAGAATGTATACTTACTAGTTTATAAATGTTTTCTCCATACATTCTTAACTCTTTTATCATTTTAATTTCTTATTGTTGAACTTTCTATGAATCCATGAGTTTGGAGGTAAACATTCTGAGTATAATTGCATAGGCATGTGTACATTCTAGGAATACTAGGATTACTTTCATGATGTTTTACATGAGTGGTTATGTTTCTAGTGTACTTGTGTGATCTCTTAGAGGTCAATGGAGGTAGCTTTGTCTTATTTGAAAATACTTGGGAGCGATTCATGATATTGTTGGCATTACCTTTTTTTCATATGCAGGGATGATGCATTGGCAAAACTTGAAAAGGTTGCTAGTAAACTTATGTAATGAATGGTCATGTAAAAGAGACATAATGATCATTTCCTATGAGGAATCTTGTAACCATTGAGACTTTTTAGCCAGTAAGGCTCTTCTAGTGAGGCATTTCATTAAGTTGGTGAGGAACTTTTTACGAGTGGTTTTTTCATCCCTATGAGGGTTTTCCACTCATGAAAATTATTTGTTTAATGGTTCTATTGTGTTTGAATTTATGATTTTTCCATGTACTCAAAATTATTACAATATTTAAATTTACATGCATTGTTGATATGAAAAATCTTGTGTATGCCTATTTGGCTATAACTTGTAATGACATAACCTTGTTTTTACACATTTTGATTTATGGACATGTATGTTATTCCATTTAAATATAGTGATGAAGGTAATTAATTATTCCTCTTTTCTCACACCATTTTATGATAATTTTATCCTATTAAATTAATTTGGAGATATAGGGTTATAATTGGTAAGTGATATTTTTTCCAAGCATTACACATGCACCTGATTGAGACTAAGTTTATCAATTTATCTTCCTTCTTCGATACCAAAAATATTGGCATCATATTTAGTTCTCATAGACCTGGGAACTTTCAACACATCTTCTTATTTCATATCTACACCATATCCTTTAATGGAATTTACCACATCATCAAATCTCTAAAGATAGTCTGCAATCTTCTCTTCTTCAGTCATGGTCAAGCCTTCAATTTTTTCTCTCAACACTTGTAACTTTTCCAACTTCAATTTAGTCTCACCTTCATAGATCTTCCTTAGTTTTTCCCAGACATCATAAGCAATTTTACAATGCATAATTTTTCTATGCACAGAGTTAAAGAAGTTGTTCATAATAATAATCCAAGCTTTCTTATTGTCCTCATGAATCTTTTTTTATTGTAGGATCAATAGGAATAGTAGCAAGAATAGTATATTTGGTCTCAACACATGCCCATACTTCAATTTCAAGAGAGACTAAGTATCCTTCCATTAATGAGCTCCATTTAGCATAGTTTGTTCCATCAAACCTAGGTGGCTTGTTTGAACCTTCCTGATATTCCATTGTGTCGACCTATCCAAGATCTAACTAAGTTGGTAAAGCTTCTCTTAGGGAACCTAGATCTGATACGGGTCATCCCACAATAAAGGGTTACACTTTTTGGCCAAACTTGACATTGAAATCAACATTTTCAGAAAAAACTTCACTTTCTGACACTTTCATAGGTAAACTATTAGGAATTTGAAAATGATGTAAACTAGTGATTTGTGAGATTTTGTGTGTAGATTTTAAATGTACTTTTTTTTTTTTTTTAAATTGAAATTAAATTGTAATTTTTGTGGCCCTTTGATAACTAGTTTTAAGAGTAAACAACATTTTTAAAAAGTGTGTACTCCTCTGCTCTTGGTGTATAACTTTTTTCTAAGAAGGATAAAATCTAATTTTTTGAATTTAGGTTGCTAACACAAGTATATCTTAGTGATTTCATTTTATTTCATAGCATTTGTTGAATATTTTTTTTTAATTAAAGCCAAAGATTACACGTGAGAAGATAGGTGCACTTCTCACCAAGATAATCCTTTTTTTAGTATGTATTGAAATTGCAATTTTTATAGAAATATATATAATATCTTTAGTATTATATATTTTTCAATTCTTTACCAAATTTTATTTCTTTTTTCCGACAATAATTTTCATCGGAACTTGATGTTTGGTGAAAAACCTATGTACAGTAAAACTAAAAACTAAAATATAAAATAAAAATATTTGAAATATATTAAATTTATAGTTGTTGGAAAGCACGTTTCGATCGCTACAATCATCCAACTTGGTTTATCAAGTTGACTCCATTTGCACTTCCTTCCCAAGCTTTGATAGTAAAAAAATTGCATAAATTTTGAAATGGTGGAGGGGAAGGTGAAAAAAGGGGGTTCATTAGAAGGGGGGTGGTTCATTCGAACCCCCTTCATTAGAAGGGGTAAACGATTTTAAATTTTTTTGATGAGAATTTCTAATTTTTCTTTGTTTGAAAAATGATAACCCACTATTGTGGGTTTACCCATACCAATTGTTAGAATACAATGATATACTAAGAGTGGGGTGAATTAGTAGATATTAAAACTTTTAGTTCTTAAAACCTTTTATAGATTCAAATGTAAACTCAAATGTGTAGGTTGAAATACTAATAGATATAATAACCACAAGTACAAGAGAGATCAACACATAACATAGTATGTACATGGAAAACCCAAGATGGGAAAAACCACGGTGAGAAATGCCACTAGGATCTACTATCCTAATCTAGCCTCACAAGCATCAAAATTTAGTTACAATGTTTTGGGCTACAACCCAAGGAAGCAACAACTTCCTATTTAGAAGCTAAAACTTCAAGGATGTTAAAACACCCTATTATGAGATACAACTTAGTTCAAATACATGCTATGACCTCTTACAAATTTTTGTAATCAACTATACAGATAATGGTTCTACACAACCTACAATGCATCAATTCACTACATAAGCTCTCTTTCTTTCTTTGTTCTCCCTTACTCCACTGTAACTAGCTTCATGAATTTTGAGATTTTTCTCTTTGTTACAGTGCTCTGCTTCAACTTGAAGACCCCTTATATTCACAAACCTTTTTCTTTGCACTTGATTCTTTATCGTATTCTTAGTTGTAAATCTCTCTATTCAGCACTTTGTACATTTGCGGGCTTCTAACACTTGAAGACTTAACTCATGAGATGATACCTGATTGTCTTCCTTCTATACCAACCTACAATCATTTCCTCAAGATCTGCTATATCATCTAGATCAAACCTTGCATCCTATTAAGGTTTTCTTCACTTGAAAACCTCACTAACAAGCTACTTTTGCATCGAACCACATAGCATTTATTTTTTATATAGAGAATTTTCCTTTGTTCTCTCTGTTGAATCCTAAAATCTGATTTTACATTTAATACTCTCTTCTGATCCTTCGATAGTATTTTGATCTTAATCACTTTTGTAATCTACTCCACCACCTATAAGATCAAATCTTCATTTTCCTGGTCACTGAGGTAGTTAGAAAAATTAACTCTTCCTCATGTGCTAATCTTCTGTCCAAACCCTTGATTACATTTTTCATATCCATTTTAACTCTCTATATTTGAATTCAAACCATCAATTTTCTCCTTTCATACCTTGATCTTGAACTTTCCATTCACTATCACAACTTTAAGTCATGATCGTCTAATATGTAGTCATTTAGATCTCCTCTAATGATCTATCATATCACTTTGTTGGAGAGACACATACCACATTGCCATTGATGTCTATTATTCTCTTCAATGTGAACTACCTCTAACTGCATGGGCCCATGTGCCATTTGTCTTCCATTTCATTGCCACTTAATTCACAACAATGATGTGATTTGACATATCGAGCAATCATCGATCACCACTTGTACTTTTCGGTCACAATCTACCATCACCTTCATCCTATCAGGTCCCACATAGCACCTCATCCTTCACACCAATATCCTTCATTGTTGTATGGTCCCCACACCATCGTGACACTGCATGTCACTACCCATTATTGATTTCTACCACATGTCATCCTTTTATTAATTTTTTGACTGTAACATGGACACACATCATCCTCACCATATCGGATCTTACTGTAATGTCTACCTTACTTGGTCTTGTAGTTGGCATCATACACCCATTGCCTTATTGAAGACACTTTCTTCAAAGTCTTGGCGATATGCCAATGTCTCACCGATGAGTAGGTCATCGGGTTTTCGAGGAGACATTCTCCAAT
>VDFB02326764.1:0-10885 GCA_007258455.2 Sequoia sempervirens | reverse complement strand
CACATGCTTTAAAATACCAAAGTTGTAGATGCTTATTCAATAAGGCTCTTTCTGCAAACCATCTGATTATGTATAATACAACCAGAAAGTATTTACAATATTTACCTAATGTGACAAGCCTCTCTTTTGAAAAGGCCTTTTGAGTCAAAATATATCAACAGTCCTTGAGCTCACATCTTGTATTATAAAACTAAAATATTGCAGGCAAAAATGCTTATTCAATAAGGCCCTTCCTGCAAACCGTCCGATTATGTAAACTTTCAAATACTTTCACTAATAAACAGGGAAGACAAACAATGTAAGGTTTTTGTTATTGATTTTAAAGCTACAAACCCAAGCAACAATCAACAATATTTTATTTGTGTGGATACAAAGGTGGAAATAAAGAAGAATGCATGGTAAGAGATCAGCAAATATCTGTTAGGGAGAACTAATATCTTGAGATGTTCTAGCATGATGAGCTGCTGCAACTGGTTTGCAGATGATTTTCAAATTCCCAAGCAATTCAATTGTCTAATAATGCAAACCTTGCCTGAGGTCAAAGCTAGGTCCTCTCTTTAGTTCAGGAGAAACAATGGATGCAAGCCCACCAAGTGGAGGTTTCATCATTGATCTGTATGCAATTTCATTGTAACGCAGCCTGTAATATTTCAAGTATGGTTGAAAGTGCTCTAGATTTTTATCCTTTCTGTCAGTTTCACTTCGTTGACTGTCTTTCTTGAATCCACTGAAAAAAGAGGCGATGCCCTCCCTTGGAGAAAATATTGATGGTTTAGTTGGTAGGTCATATCTGCTTGGAGTGGTAATATTTTGGGTGGGTGTTGAGTTATTTATGCTTTTGGTACCTTCAAATCTAAAGCTCTGAAATTCCCCAAATCTTTTACCATTAGGATTGTATCTGCTAGTGGCTGGTGATGCAAAAGAAAATGACCGTGCATTTAACGGAGAAATCAATGCTGGCCCTAATGAGTATGCTAGGTATCGATCTCCATCCAATCCATGAAGAGAAGGCTGCTTGACATTTTCTGAGGCCACTTTACATGAGAAGCGGAAAGAGCTTCCCAAATTTGAAGCACAATCATGGCGTAAGGATGAGGCTCTTGCGAATCCAGTCATTATGAAAGGAGAATCATAGTCTCGAGAAGAGACTAGATATAAATTTATTGCAAAGTCCACAAAAGGCCGGACACCCTGCAGTTAACAGAAGGTCAACCATACTTTATCAGCTATAAAATTGCTTATATTCAACGAAAAGGATGTCTTAACCAAGCTGCAAGACTTGCAGTAGCTACAAATCTTTTGTGTTTGGTACCTTCCAAAGGTAGTTGAACATTAAAGGAGGATCAACAACAAAGGCCTTAGCTAGCCTTCCTGGGTAGTAGTCTGCTGCTATCTTTAATGTTGCCATGATTAAATTCAGACATGTAGAACCTGATCTGAAATAACCTGCAATTGAATATTTGTCAAAATGAAACATCTCCATTATAGGAATTCTCATTCAAATAGACTTCATTACCAGGATACAAACACCATGTTGATAGAAAAATGGCAAACCCAAAATTAAATGACTCGAAAACATTTATGGAAATGTGTTACTTATGGGGGAACTTTTCAATTTTTATGAAACATTAGATAGAATTTAAAAAAATTTCAGAATAAAGTTATGCTACTCGAGCAGAATGAATGAAGCAGATAATTATACTACAAGAATAATAGCTGATATATCATTACAGAGGTTCTAGACTCTCAGAAGTCCCAAGCGTCCACACAAAAAATGTTTGTAAAATAAGAAAAAGATGTTATTAAACAAAATGTTTCTTTAGATGCACATAAAACTTTTATGTGGGCGTTCCTGCAGAACATATGCATGCCACATTAAAGTTTGATTGAATGATGAGTTGGTTTCATCTAAATACTCGAAAATATTCATAGCCTACTGTTGTTTTTAACTATGCTACATTACAATATCATGAATCCAAGTACCAAAGAAAACCAAAGCTGATTTAGCATGTCATCTTGGAAGAGAATTTTAAATCGTAGTTGGTAGGCCCAACTTTAATGTACACAGCATGTCATCTTGGCAGAGAATTTTAAATCTTAGTTGGCATGGCCAAGTTTGGTGTAAATCGTATTCAAGTGTAACAAGACTTATTTCTTAAATGCATAACCAAATCTCTTCTTCTGGATAAGGGCATCCCAAAAATGCAATGCAAAAGAAGAGCTCATACAGGATACACACTATGGATTAGAGTGAAGTCTACAATGTCTAGATTTTCAGAAAGCACAAGAGCAAGCTAAAATTTTAGAATGGCATATTGTTTTCCAATTCAAAGATGCATTATTAATGTATATCAGAGTTAGAACTCATACAATGCAAAAGAAGAGCTCATACAGGATACACAATATGGATTAGAGTGAAGTCTACAATGTCTAGATTTTCAGAAAGCACAAGAGCAAGCTAAAATTTTAGGATGGCATATTGTTTTCCAATTCAAAGATGCATTATTAATGTATATCAGAGTTAGAACTCATACAATGCAAAAGAAGAGCTCATACAGGATACACAATATGGATTAGAGTGAAGTCTACAATGTCTAGATTTTCAGAAAGCACAAGAGCAAGCTAAAATTTTAGGATGGCATATTGTTTTCCAATTCAAAGATGCATTATTAATGTATATCAGAGTTAGAACTCATACAATGCAAAAGAAGAGCTCATACAGGATACACAATATGGATTAGAGTGAAGTCTACAATGTCTAGAGTTTCAGAAAGCACAAGAGAAAGCTAAAATTTTAGGATGGCATATTGTTTTCCAATTCAAAGATGCATTATTAATGTATATTATAGTTAGAACTTGCCTGCATCAAACACAAGTACGCAGTGCTCAATTCCAGGTAACATGGATGCAATAGCAACCTCCAGTGTAAAAACCAGCAAACGAGTATACCTGAAATGGTTTGGGCAAAAATATTAGCACAGAAGCAAATGTGAATCTGCTTAAAGATAAAGGCTCCCCTTGTTTATTGTTCGGTTCAAAATATTGCTTTTTCTGCTTAATTACTAAGTTCTCTCTTAATATATAATATTTTATCACTCTCAACTAAATCTCTGATTATGTATAGGCTGGAAATTACTAACCATTTTATCTAGATAAGTAGCATTCAGATACTTTGAAATATTACTCAAATTCAAAATAAGTAGTACTAAGAAAGTGATATTCGTGGTTATTTTTGAACCATGGACTTATGCAACGAGACCTGTTGCTGGGATCAGAAATTTGATCCAATTGACTTGTAATAGCATATTCCAATTTTCCAGGTGAATGTTCCTTCTTGTTGCAGTCAACAAAATTTTATGTCCGCATGAGTTCTAACCAAGCTTTTAATCAAGATTTTGAAAAATAAAAGCTGCGTGCTAGTGCTTTGGATTCTTGACTTTAATTCTGAACTGAATTAATCTACACTTTCCATATGAGCGGCTTTTGGTCTGATTTCCCATTCAACATCAGAAAAATCAGTCTGGACTGAACAAAGGCAATGTCTAGGTAACAGTTATCAGACTATAAATTGATAGATCTAGGCTCTAGCTATTACATTCTAATCATTCTTCTCTGAAACACGCCCTTATTGGAAATACTGTTCTAAAAAGAAAACCTCTGTTTCTCTCTTTGCTGGTATACTCTTTATGTTTCTGGCAGGCTATGGGTTGAGATAAAACAAATTATCTTCCTTCTAGTAATATTGTAGAGTTGCTGTTGAGGGTATTTTAGACTAAAGGGGCAAATAAAAAAGAATCGGGAAATAATAAATGCAAGTGAACTAATAAAGGGTGGCTTTAGCTGATAAGGATCTTACAGTTTTTGGAACTGGAGTTTTTGGTGATCCTGCTTCATTCTCACAATCTGCACTCATATAAACAAACAAAATAAAGTTTCAATTAAGGGTCAGTTGTAAAAAGGAAATAAGTTTACTTGCACGGTTTATCAAAAGATTGCTCATCCGGCGCACTGACAGTTCCTGTTTACGTTATTGAAATTTCAAACAGAATTAGTGGCAATCAAGTCTTTTACTTACAATAACTGGCCGAGCCAAGTCATCTCGACCGGCGACAAAGGCTACTCCTTGTGCAAGTTCTGCGGAGAACTCATCTGCTATCAAATGCTCTGCATTTTATCAAAACATTGGTGAAAATTTCAGTATATAGAATCACGTCTAAGCATTTAAACGATATTAAACCTTTAAAAAAAAAATTAAAACAAAAAACATGTTACAAAAAGCTCTAATGGAGCCCTAAATTGGGTTTTCAAACATCAATCTGCACAGGAAAAGGGGCCAGCTTCATCACTTTTGTGGTTTAGGCAATTTCACGGAAACACTCAGTCAAATCTTTGGCAGTAATAATGCTAAAAGCACTCAATTTTGGTACTAAAAGCACACAAGAATAAACGCATTTGCAGTTTGCTGAATAAACTTGTCAGCATTTGGGCGAGACAAAAGTAATTCCATTATAACCAAAGGCTATCAATCTCTACAGGAAAAGTTTTGGCTTTTGTATAATTTAAGAGTAAGGACAAAAGCAAATTACCAACAGGAATACTGTCCCGCCATGTGAGGCACGCCCTCAGCTGCTTTGCTGCTTTCTTTGCATTGTTTCCACGGGCTTTCAGAAATCTTTCGACGCAAGCTTCGTTACAGTAACTTTTCTGCATTGCAGAGCAAATTCTTTGAGCAACTTCACCGACATTTCACAAATTTAAAGGGAAACTCTTCAAAAATGAACGAAATTGTCAAGAAGCAAAATTATTATCGTTTATTCCTAAATTTTTTGTGCTGAGCTTCAAAAACTATTTTGGAACAAAAAATTCTTCAATGAGCACTAATTTTCATCATTATCTTAGCCACCATTTCGTTGATGCATTCAGCAGCAGACATTATCAAATTTCTACAGTTCTCTGTTCAATTACAACCTTGAGAATGAAGAAACAATGCTAAAACATATATTTACAATAATGTGAATCAAATTCAATTAAAACACTGATACAACTGCAACTGCAAGTGCACAACATTTTCGTTAAATCTTTTTCCAGCCATCAGAATTCCGTTAAATTATAGCAAGCCAAACGCAACCTGCTTCGGTGACAAAGCTCCATCTTTTTGCAGGAGCCGCAACACGGTCTTCGCTTTGTCATTGCCGGATTTCTCTGTTCCAAAGCTCCAGACACCTCGTTTTCTTGCCATTTTTCCACTGAAAAAAATTTGCTGTGTGTTTTGACGGACATGAAGAGAGTTAAAAAAGGCGACGAGAATCGTAAATGGGCATTCAGCACTCGAAAGAAACAGATGCAAATCCTGTGACCCACCCTGTCAATCGAATTTACTTTTCTCGTACGAAATGCTCCATTAATTTCACTACTTATCCCCTACAAACGACAGCAAAACTAAACGCGTCAATTGACGGCATAGCTGCTCGTCGCTTTCACGTTACCAAGGTTCCCCGTCCAAAGTTTTAAAAAAACAAAATAGTTGCACATATAAACAAAATAGTTGCACATATTTACAAAATGTATTTAATATTTAAGAGTTTCAAACATTCCAAAGACATTTATACTCCAAAAATAAACGACAACCAGAAAGGACAACTCCTCATCTCGACTTACCATAAAACATTGATTTAATATCTCGCACTCTTTCAACGTTATGCTCACGGACCTTAGTATTTAAAATTAACTATATAATAATCATCACTCATTATTTTATTAGACGATTTGAAACATTTTATAATGTTACTTTTGTAATTGTAATCTGGATGTTTCAAACATGTCTTCTTCAATTTAGAATAGAAGTTTGAAAAGTATTTCGGTCAAATTTAGGGGATCAATGGAAGAATTGTAATTTAACTAGTTGAGAACAATTTTTTTTTTTTTATTATGTCGTTTATAAAACTTTAAATTTGAGGAAGTCATGTCATTTATGAAAATTTAAACTTAAGGAAGATGGAATTAGATCAAAATAGATTCCTAAATAACTTTAAAGCTAAATTCAAGTTGTGATTAGATAAAAAAAGACTCGTAGATGACTTTAATAAACTGGTTCCCCTACTTTTACAGCCAAACTCAAGTCGTAACTAGATCAAAATAGACTCTAGATGACTTTAATAGATTGGTTCCCCTACTTCTACAACCAAACTCAAGTTGTGATTAGATCAAAATAGACTTCTAGTAGACTTTAACAGAACAGTTCCCCTACTTCTACAACAGAACTCAAGTCGTGATTAGATCAAAATAAATTCTTAGACGACTTTAATAGATTGGTTTCCCCCTTCTACAACAAAATTTGAATCGTAAATAATTTTATCTATCAACCTCAAATCTAAAATGACTTCAACATGCTGATTCCCCAATCATAACCACCAAACTGACTCTAAAATGACTTTACCAGACTAATCCATGTTTAAAAAAGAAGATTTATCTAACAAATTCCAACCTAAAAAACCCAACCAGTAAGATTTGGATTGTGGGCAACAGTCATATTCAAACATAGGAATTGACAGTTTTGTTAATATTTGTTGCGTGTCCCAATGAGATTGTGGATGGCTGTCTCCAAAGTCAAACCTAATTTCAAGACTGAGAGTGGGGATGATGAAGGATCGAAAAGTTATCTGTTGTTTATATTCATTCAAACTGGCGATGCTTTTACTTTTGTTTAACTGCTTTGAAGTGACTTGACCTGTTACGATTTGAATTGATGCTCTGCTGTAATCCATGCCGACCCATGTGGAACGGGTATAATAATGAGTTTATAACGGCAGATTGTTTTTAAAAATATTGAACTTGGTCTAATGCATCAATCATTTTTATTCTTTGGCACACTTGGCATTACGACTGTTGAGGGCGTGATATTGTGACGGTAAACTCATGAAATTGGACCCCATTTCAGACTGTGATAAGAGTGAGTGCAATTTTAAATATGGTATTTGTACTTCTTCAATTCCACTGTTATGATTTCACCATGATCACTCAAATGTACAATTTCTGTCATTAAGAAAAGGATGTTTGAGGCCCTCATACGTCCTTCAATGTGGATATTTTCTTTCTACTATTTCCCTTATTTTGAATCCGTTACTACCTAGGACTTCTATCATACAAGAAATGATTTGGAATTCAATCAAACACATTTGCTAATATATATATATATATATATTTTGATAGTAATGAGACTAAGGAGATCGGGGGGCCTAGTTCGATTGGTTAACGCATTTTTTTTGTAGGTAAGAAGTCATGAGATCTGGTCCCCCCGTTCCCGTGGTATCGAAGGGCGTGTCGCGCCAACACCACCAGTCACATGAGAAAAGTTTACCAGGCGCAGCAATTTATAGGAGGGCTAGTCACATGTAAAAAGTTTACCAAACGTAGTTTATAGGGGGGGCTACCTGATTCGTATAATCTAAAAAAAATAACATTGACAACAAGTTGTGATGTATGTTGTTTTGTAATCTCTTACTTAAAGCTTTATTTAATATAAAAAATAAATAAATTTGAATACTCAAGGATAGTTATTTTTTTAATATTGAATTAAACATAGATTAAGAATTGCAAAGGATAGTCATGTTAAGGTCTATTGCTTTGAGTCTAATATGTTCATGTAGCTTATTTCCTTATTGTAAGACCTCATATATGCATATTTTTAGGATAATTTAATAAATGAAATAATTAGTTGAGTTTTTAGAGTTGAGACTAGAATAATAAATTTATAATTAATTCAATAGAATGTTAAATAACTAAAAATGCTTAGTTTAAATCTGATGGTGGAATATGTTATTGAATATGATAGGAATTGATTCCCTACCATGTTGAAAATTGGGGCCTTGATTAAATGAATGCTTCAAAATATATAAATTGGTTATGCTTTGCTTTGGTTCAAATCCACTAATGCGGAACTAATATTTGTGATTGTGGAAATGATATGGCACATATAATTGAACATAGACTAGCAAAAATGAATTGGGAAGAAAGGAAGATTCTAGAAAATTAGCCTCAACTTGGTGTACCTATGTTTGAAGTGGTATGGTATCTATATACATTATTAGACAACTTGTTAAGTGAGGGTCATGTTCTCCTAAGTCAAGTCCTTGAGCATACTAATTCAATGATGATGAACCAAGATTGAATACAATAGGCAAGCATGCAATATGCCTAGAATAATGTGTGCTACAATAATGCAACTAGAGTTCTCAATGATGTTGTTATGATGTTGTATAAATAGATCAGGGTGTGTAACATAAATCATCATTCTAAATAACATAACGAGTTTCCTTAAATACAACAACATAACACACAAACACATGCACTAGATTAGCTCACAATAATTAGCACAGAGGAGTTGACAAGGTCTAAATTTAAATTTAAAATTTAAAATTTTGAGGTTAAAATTTATAAATAAGAAATGATGGGTCGATTTGCACATGTGGATCTAATCTAGGATGGTGAATGGGAGATATAGGAATCAAGCAAGTTGACATAATACCATAAGATAGATTTCATGTAAGAATATGCCACTTGTAAAATTAATATAGTATAAAAGGGCACTTTGATTGGAGTGGACCCAAAACATAATAGAAAATAGCATGGGCGTGTGATTTTCATCATTAAATGTTGCCCTCACTTTGATGTGCATGTGAAATATTATGAGGATGCATGTCAAAGTAAAAAAAATAGTCAACATAGAAAGTAAATATTTTAAACACTCAAATCCCATAGAAATATGAATGATGATTCTTATACTCTCCTTGCAACGAGTGCTCCATCAAAAAACTACAAGATAGGAAAAAAATATGTAATGAGTGACATTTTTTGCAAATTTAAAATTAACACTTGCTTGAAAATTGTCTTAAAAAATAGAAAAACTAAAAAGGTGGGTAAGAGATCTTGTCTAAGTAGAAAGTGGTACAAATATAGCCAAAAAAAAGGTAGGAATCTAACTACTTGTGAAAAAAAATTAATGTAAAAAGGTTGATAAAGCTCTCTTTAACATGGTATGACTATGACCTTAACAAGTTACAAATCATACATCACAAAAAGGAATATTAGTCATACATCTACCCCCCTCCAATTGGTTGTATATAAAGGACACAAGGAATTGAAGATAAGAAGAATAAGATGATATGACATAGAAATGGTAAAAGGTATCTTCATGCAAAACCATAAATATTATGTAATAATGAAAGTGTATATAACAAGGGAAAGGCAAGATGGCCCCTAGTGTTACCTTGGAATAAAGGCAATTAGCAATCAATAATGAGTCATAAATGCTATATAAGAATCATGCAAGCACAAGTAAGATGTAAGATATAAACATGATACATATTATAACACAGAAACATAAGACATAAGCATGATTAAGATCATAAACTTGTAGGCATGTGAGTGTAAAAAATATAACATGTAATTATCATATAATATATAATTTAATAAGATTCATATGTGTGAGAGAGGTTTTGGTTGTACTTGTGTAGTAATCATTTACATCAATGTTTTATATCATAGTTTGTGATCCATCATTGTCTTCTTTTAGATCCTTGAAGTTGGATCACAAAGTGCGATATGAAATTTTGATGCAAAAACTAAGTTACAAGATTACAACTAGAAGATTTATCTCACAATATTATGGTTGTGAAAATCTTATGTTTCTAAGAAGCATATGGTTATCATAAGATGCTAAAATTATAAGAGTCATGTCATAAGTACATATAATCATTTGGAATATCATAATAAGCATACCATGTGAATAACATAAGAGATAAACATCATAAGTATGGGACATAGGAAGATCATGTCATCTAGGAACATATAAGATAATCAAGCTATATGAAAAAATATAGGTTTTAAACATGGACCATAGAAGGAAAAATAAATATAGGAATACATAGGAGCTAACAAGGAATATAGGAAAGCATAAGTGGTAAAAATCATAGGAGGAAATGAGACATAAAAAATCTTTTACAAAAAATAGAATAATCAAAATGAAATATGCTTCCAAGGGAGGAAACAAAGCATACACAATAATATAGAGATTGAAAATGAGAATAGGAGAGACATAAAAAAACATTGCATGAATAGAAGAGACACAAAAAAGGAGGATGACATAGAAAAAGGTCAAAGTATAAGGACACAAAAGAAAGAAAATGTAAATTTGTTAATATAAGTAAATAAATAAACCATAAGAATGCTAAAAGATTTTTTTAAAAAAAACATTAGAGAAATCACCATCCAAGAGGTCATCCTCAGACCTCTTCTAACAAGTAACTTCAAGTTATTTTTCCTCAAGTAAATGACTTTCATCTTAATAAGAAGTGGTGGTATTAGTGAAAATAATATTCATAGGTGCAATTGTAGAGACTTATTTCTTTACCCATTGTTTTTCTTTGGAGTTAGCTCTATCGAGAAATTTTGCATTTGTCTAAATATAACATTTTTCTTAAGTACCTATAAAGAAGTAGTGCCTCTAGAATGAAATGTGGGTTTACCATGATGTCATTATTCTTCTATTACTTTCTTGGTACATGGTTTGTTTGTTCTTCATAATGATCGTTTGAAGAAATACATCAACTGATAACTTTATGCATAAAGATTGTAGGATGTTAAACTGGAGGTTCCTTAGGTCTTTTATCTTCAAAATTTCTAGGAGAAGATGCACAAGTAGCTTCTTAATTATTTATCATATTTTTCTTTGTTGTTTTCTACATGAAATTTGTGGGTGGAAGCATAAATGCATGTCTCACTTTTTGGCCTAAATTACTTACAAAATTAATATTTTTAAATATTTTTATTTTCTCTCAATTCTATCAAGCAACCCATTAAGAATTTGGAGATAATTTGTAAAATGATC
>VDFB02326763.1:0-44492 GCA_007258455.2 Sequoia sempervirens | reverse complement strand
TGAAACTAACGCAAGGAACCTTAGAAATATCCTCAAAATCATCATCAGTATTAGGAAACATATCTAAGCTTAACTTAGTACCAACCGAAAATGGAATACAAACTGGCTTATATAGTTATGCATATTAAACCTCTGTAAAATGGTATCAACATACTTACTCTGACTTAACTAAAGCTTTTTGTGACTTTGATCCCTACTAATTTCCATCCTAAGAATGTAGTTTGTAGCTCCCAATTCCTTCATATCAAATGTGCTAGAAAGCTATTTCTTGAGCTCACCAATCATCACCTTGATGTTACCAATAAACAACATATCATCAACATACAAGATAATAATTAGGATCTAATCATCAATAACCTTAATTTACACATAATGATCCTCTTTTCTCCTAAGAAAACCCAACTTTAATGCAAAAGCATCAAACTTCTGATACCACATCCTAGGTGACTGCTTCAAACCATACAAAGATCTCTTTAACTTGCAAACCAAATTTTCTTTTCCCTTCACAGCAAAACCATTAGGTTGTCACATATGTATCTCCTCCTCAAGATCCCCATGAAAGAAATCAATTTTAACATCCATTTTCTCTATCTCAAAATCACAAGCAACAATAGTAGATAATAAGAATCTAATAGAAGTTAATTTAGCGACAGGAGAGAAAATATCACCAAAATCAACTCCCTCTCTCTAGGAGTATCCCTTAGTCACTAATCTGGCTTTATAGCACTCTATTTGACCATCTACTCCAAATTTCTTTTTAAATACCCATTTACATCCGATGGGCTTTCTTCCTTTGGGAAAACTAACAAGATCCTAGGTGTTCCAATTATCCAATGCCATCATCTCCTCTTACATGGCCTACAACCAAGACTCATTTTCCTCTAAAGAGAGAGCCTCCTAGAAAGATCTCAATTCATCGTCAGTACGCAACAAAGCAAAAATACAACAAAAATCAAGTGGGCTATACCTATCAACTGAATTCTATTATCTTGTGGATCTTCTAAGAATAGGAGTATAAGGATCTTGCTATTTTTGACCTTGCTCAAACTCTTCCTAATTTTCTTCCTCATGTTCTTCGGTTTGATTAGTAACTTCATCTGAAACCTCATCTTCTTCCTCCCATCCTCAAGTCAAACTCGTTCTTCCCGAGGTGCATCTTCTTGCTTAATTTCAAAATGCACTCTCTTTTCCTTATCTTTTTCTTTTGGTTGTTCAAGATTAGAAATAACACTAAGCTCCCTGAAATTCACATCTCTAGAAAAGATATTTTTCTTGGTTAGAGGATTCCATAACTTATAACCTTTAACATTATCACCATATCCAATGAAAATGCACTTTTCAGCTTTTGGATCCAACTTAGTTCATTTTTCTTTAGGAACATGAACATAAGCCTCACAACTAAATACCCTTAAATGTAAAACAAAAGGTATCTTACCTGTCCACATTTCATAAGGTGTTGTTTCAAGAGCCTTACAAGGAGATCTATTCAAAAAGTAACAAGTAGTACTTATAGCTTCTACACAAAAGCATCTGTCAAGCCATGAACTACTTAACATACTTCTGGCTCTTTCCATGACTGTTTGATTCATCCTTTCTGCCACTTCATTTTTTTGAGGAGTGTAAGGAGTAGTTTTTTTGTCTAACAATTCCTGCATGCTTACAAAATTCATCAAATTCCTTAGAACACTATTCCCCTCCATTATTAGACCTCAAAACCTTAATATTATAATATGTTTGCTTTTCAACTAAGGATTTAAATTCCTTAAACTTAGTGAAAACTTCAGATTTATGCCTCATAAAATATAACTAGGTATATCTTGTAACATCATTAATGAAGGAGACAAAATATCTAGATTTTCCAATTGGTTCCACATCCGTAGGACCAAATACATCTGAATGAATAAGATCCAATTTATTCTTAGATTTAGTACTGCCTGAAGGAAAGGATTTTTTATTTTGTTTATCAAACACACAATGCTCATAGAAATAAAAACTCTCATCAGAATAGGAAAAAGCATCTAATTTTTTTTATTCAAAATGGTTTTTAAACCACTCTCACTAATGTGGCCCAATCTATGGTGCCACAACATACAAGTATTTTCATATTTTTAAGTTACATTGGTAGAGTTAACAATAGTAATAGCTTCAAGCCTAAATAGAGTCCCCTTCCTTGTCCCTTTTGCTATCACCAAATATTCTCTTACCAATCTGCAACCATGCTTATCAAACGTTACATGTATTCCCAAATCATTGAACTTTGAAACTGAAATGAGATTTCTAGCTACTCAAGGAACATGTAAAACACCAGGGAGGTTTTTAATCCTCCCATCACTGAAACAAAACTCTATCTTACCCCTTCTGACAATATGATATGAAGAACTATCACCAAGGTAGATTTCACCTCCATATTTTTCATATGTGGAAAACCACTCCTTATGAGGAGTCATATGAAACAAGCATCCTCAATCAATTAACCAGTGTTCATTAGTCATAGTATGAATACAAGAAACCAAAGCTTCATCACCTGAATTTGAGGATTTCTATGTGGAGGAATCAACTTGTCTCTTTGTATTTTTACATTACTTCTTCACATGTCCTCTTTTTCCACAATTCCAACATTTCACTTTGTTCTTCTTTCTAGGAGTCTTAGATATGCCCTTATACTTATCGTTAGGCCCATTCTTATCTCCTTTAGACCCTCTTTCTTTACACCTTACCATGACATTGAGAGCATCACCTGAACTATCCATAGCCTTTTTTTCTCATTTCCTATGACAAAAAAGTTGCTACAAGAACATCCATCTTTGGATCTTCAATATTAGCAGTGATAGAAAGTAAAAAATTATCCCAAGACTCGGGTAAAGAACAAAGAAGCATAATGCATTTGTCTTCTTCTTCAACATTAACATCAATAGAGGCTAGTTGACTAAAAACCAAATTAAAAGAATTTAAATGCTCGGCTATAGATTCACCTTCCCTGACCTTAAGAGAAAACAACTTTCACTTCAAGTAGAGTTTATTTACCAAACTTTTTGCTTGATAGATCTCACCTATCCAGTTCCAAAAAGCATATGCAGTCTTTTCCTTTGAGACATTCAGGAGAACAGAATCAGAAAGACACAATCTTATAGTACCACGTGCGTTTTTATCTATCTTCTCACAATCTTCATCACTCATTTTCTTGTGTTTCTTTTCATTTGTTACAACCACCCATTGATCTTGTTCTTCAAGGAGATCATCCATTTTCAACTTCCACAACTCAAATCCAACTCCGTTAAATTTTTCTATGTCCAAATGAGATGAAGTTGCAGCCATGGTTTAACACAAAAAACTACAAAAAAAAAAGATTAATCAAACTCCCACTATAGCTTAAAAAACCTTTGTTCTACCACCCAAGAAATAGAACTGGCTAGGCTCTAATACCAAATGTTAGAAAACAATAGGTGAAAAACAATAATAGAAGATTAAAAAAACTATAAATCAGATTTAATAGTGTTAACCATATGGAGTTTAGATCAACAATAACAAAGGAATACAAGAACGAAAAGCTAAACACATAACACAATGTTTAATGTGGAGAAACCCTTTCGGGAAAAAAATCCACCAAAGAAGAGATGAATAGCTTGTATTAACAACAAATATGTTTACAATACATCCACTCTAACTCCTCTTTAGCCTTCAATCCGACAACATCTGTGTACTTGTAAAACATCTCATAGTATCTCCATCTCAACCCCTCAATATATAGACTCATGAGGGCTCAAAATACCACCATAAAACATTACCATGGGTCAAAACAAGGTTCGGAAATAACATGGTAAAAATCCATTCAACCCCTTACATGCTAAACATGGTCTCTTACATGAAATTATACCCTCTTACAAGTTGTCATAAGAATCCGTAGAAAATAGGAGATACTCTTACATGCATCATAAACCATCAATAGTGAATGCAAAGATTCTCTTACGCATGTCATAGATGATTCTCACATCCAAAATGATATCCCCCACCTTTTAGCCCTTACAATTCATATAGAATATGTCATAACATCCTTAAAAATAAGCTTTCCATGTTATACCACTAAGAGGGCATCTTTTGACAACTAATAACATATTTTTCAAGGCACTGGCATGTGGCAAAAGTGCCAACTCAAAATCTTATGCCCCTTTTGATGGATCACAATTATTTAATAACATAAATGATATTTATCCATGGGAAAAACTAAAGTAATAATAAATAAAAAACTTAGGAATTTCCAATGTTGAGACACCTTTATTCCCAACATTATTCACTATCCTTTTATCTTTTTTCATCCTTTGAGTCTCATTGCCAAATCTAGTCAATCCTTGCTAGAAAATTTTAATACTTGTTCATTATGTTTATCATCATTTATCATTTGAACACTCTTGGAGGAATGAACCACTACATTTCCCTTGCTTGTTTATTTATCATTTCATTACTTGGAGCATGATATAAAAGATTCCCTTGTGATCTTATATAGGGTTTGACCTTGACCTATAATTTGACCAGATTATCTTTTATCTTTGGTAACTTAACTATCAATCATCATCTTAATCAATCTTTTGTCTTATGTTGACTAGCTTAATTCATTGAGCTCTCTTTCTAACCAACCTAAGGGGGACAACAACATTCATAACTTACTAAATTTTTGCTTATTTTATGCATTTCTTGCGGATCATGATGATGATTAGCATGTACTTGAGCATTATCTTTAACTACAACCAATTTCCAAACTACACAACTTGATCAGGCCTATCCTATCCAACCATCCAACTAATAAAACAAATCCAATTTTCAATTGGGTTGGCTACCATATTTACATGTGGAGTGGATTATACCAAAAATTCTAAACCAAATCCAAGATCATTTTGGGTTGATAAGTGATATTTTGTTATAGGGTGACTTTCATCAAAGCATCAAATTAAACCAAAACCCAAACCAATCAAATTATCATCTATCACTTTCCTGTTATCTTAGCATGACCATTTTCTTTTAATTTTCATTATTGACATTGTTATCACTTGGATTTGCACCCTGTTGAATGTAAAATTCAACAATCCAGCGTAACATGGGAAGACCTCTAAAGCTGTGGATTCTTGTAAAAAGAGGTCAACCTCCAGAGAAGGCCGACTTCCTTTGTGCTACCACCTAACTATTGATTTTGTAAAGGAAAAGAGTAGAAGGAGAAAACATTAAAACTAATGAACAAACTATCTCTATGGTGATGCACCAAATTTACTAAGAAGACATGTAACACAACTTAAACACACAATTTTAGTTAATGACAAAAGCATTGTCGTACACAACTCAATCACATACGTTTTCTGCATAAACATTTCATGAAAAGGTTCATATGGCTATACTCCTAGAAGGAAGAAATAACTTCACAACTAGAGAATACTGCATTTTAAACACATCTCACAACCTGCAAAAATACATATTGCTCTACAAAACGGTGCTGAGATAAGACATAACCACAAGGAATCATACAGTTTCACGAGCAATTTCATCAATTATACGAATGCACAAGATTTAATATAGAGATCGAAAAGGAAAAGTGCTTATACTCATTGATTTCAATGGTGAACACTGATATACATGTTTGTCATGAGCTACAAAACATAGCCTCTCTTCTGCAAAGAACTCCACAAGTTACAGAAGCAGAAAAGTACCAAGTAAGAGCTGTACAAAAAGAGGCAAAAATGCCATATATACGAAAGTCCCAATTCCTAGGGCTTACAAAAATACCCCCCCTCAAAAAGATCTGCCCTTAGATCTTTTAAATGAAGTTAATGTTGCATTCTAGTGTATCCTTGTTGTCCATGTCGGTGTGAAGGATCGGCCTCAGGAGAAGTCTTCTGATCTTTTACAACCACAACATTAACTTCATGACCTCCGTGTCCACCCTCGAACTTCCTTTCCGAACTGCCTTGAATGCCTTGAGGTACTATTATTAATGTCAATTAACCCTCGCCAGTTGACATCCCAGCTGTCCCTGCGGTCTCTGCCCTTCTATTTACCGATGACACCTCCTGGATATCAAACTGATCCATCACTTTATTCTTAGAGCATATCCACATTGCTTATGTTTCGTTGATATTCTTCATAGGGGTCAAACTGCCATGGCTCTCCTGTAGCCTCCTCTGATTGGCTGAACAGATGTTACATGGGATCGCTAGATGGTCAAAGGTCACTCAGACTTAATCGCATGTCGGTGAGACACTTATCGTGTCTCCCCGATGCGATTATACTCTACAATAGCATCGACATAGCATACAACCATGGTGAGAGTTTACATCAAGCTGCAAAAGTCATATCGACATCCCTGAAGCCATCGACAAGACTATCGCCTTCGGCCAGACATCATAGAGAGCCCACAGGAGCTACAACGATATCCCCCTTTCCATCGCTGAGACAATCACACTCAGCAAGAGGTCATGGCGAGCGCTAAGAGTCATGCCGATATCCCTTTTTGATTGGAAAGTCCATCGCTATTAGCAAGAATCTCCATTGTCAGCAGGACCTTTCATTGAGCCCTTCATCCTTCAGCGAGACACCATCAGGTCGAGGAGACATTACATTGACCGAGCCTTCTGTCAGCGAAAGCAGCTTTCCTCGGCAAGACTTCGCTCCGTCGGCCAGACGTTATACCGATGTCATCTATGTCAGCGAGACTCTTTGTTATCGATGAGACCTTATGCCGAAGGAAAAAAATTTCAGCGAGCTAAGACCACTTCGACAGGACTCTGCTTGGTTGCTGAGACATTATGGAAAACTCAAACCTTTCACCGAGACCTCCTTTCCTGTCGGGAAAACATCACTCAGTCAGCAAGACCTTTCGTCGAGCTCTTCCATTCTCCCTGAGTTCATTCTGTTTCGGCGAGACCTCCTAGCGAACACAAACCACTTTCCTTGGGCTCAAACATTTCTTTCGGTGAGACACTGGCAAGTCGGGAAGACCTCATGCCGAAGCCCCATCATTATACCATTGTGCTCCTCCGTCGGCGAGACATCCATGTGTTGGTGAGACCTCATGCCGAAGGCAATCCCCTTCGGCGATACTTTACACAGTCGGAGAGACATTACATCAACCGAAATCATTCCCCACGACGCCATCCTTGTAAAAAACTATTGGCATGACCTCCCTCCAATCGGAGAGATACATGAAGACTCATGGTGACCCGAATGTCTTGGCGACGGGTGTATCAAACCAAGTAGAACGCACTGCTAGTCGGCAAGACAACAAGAGGGTCTTGCTGACTTTCTTCTCTGATGAGTTTTTTGCACCAAAACTGATTGAGGGATACCTTCCAATAGACCTCGTGAAATATCCTCAGGGGCATGATCTAACCCTTGATGCAAATTCCCCATTTGGCCTTTATGACACCTGAAACACCATTTGTCCTACCCGATTGAGCCCGCAGGTGGAAATCGGGTAACATTTTTGGCGACCTTTGCTAGATGTTTGAGTGCTAAACATAGAAACCAACAACCAAAACTTGTCCATTGGGCATGGGGTCATTAGGAAAACTCAAAAAACATCAAAAGCGGCTTGCATCTCCTGCAACTCAGTTGAGACTCATAGAATAGATTAGGGCAGTGGAAACTTATGAAACTGAAGAAACTGAAAAGAAACTATTTATTGTGCTGGAACAACAATCAAACTAAAGTGAAGAAGCACCTATTGAAAGCATAAAACCTAACCTAATATGTACAATGGAGGAACCTATCAGACTTCAAAACAAGGCGTGAGGTGTATCCCATTGACTGGGATATGAAGCACTTCACCTTCAGTTGTGGCCAATTGGTACGCATTGTCTTCTTTGTAGTCTTTAACAATAAATGGACCCATCCACATGTCAAAATTGGTGTGATGGCCTAGCCTACTTTTCAGAACATCCCATTTGAGAACAATATCACCTTCTTTAAAAAAATTTGTTGTAGCTTTCTTGTCAAATGTTCTCTTTGTTTGGAGCTGATGATACTCCAAAGTTTTCATTGCCTTATCTCTTGATTCTTCAAGCTCCATGAGCTCTGCATATCTCATGGACATTGGGTCCTATTCTTCATACATCTCCAACTGGTGAACAATGTCTAGAGCTGGAAGCTCTATGGATAGAGGTAATCTGGCCTCTTTACCATAAAAGAGTACATATGGTGAATTACCAACTGATCTCTTAGGGGTTATCCTATCTGCCCAAAGTGCAGATTTCAGTGTGGTATGCCGAACTCTTTGATTGTCTTCCATAGTCCTCTTAATGATTCTAATCAGGTTTTTATTTGTACTCTCAGCTAACCCATTACCTTGTGGGTAATAATTAGAGGAAGTATTCAAATGAATTATGTGTTTAATAGCCTAATCTGCAACTCTTAATCCAAAAAATGCAAGAGCATTATCCGAAATGATGGAGTCAGGAACTCCAAACCTGGTAATTATGTCTTCGTAAAAGCTCAGAACTGAAGATTCATTTGCTTCTTTCAAAGCTACTGCCTTTGTCCACCGTGTGAAATAGTCTGTAGCAGTAAGCACCCACTTGTGACCAGCATTGGATGGTGGATTAATTGGCCCAATGAAGTCGATGCCCCATCTCATGAAGGGCTGTTCCACCTGAATTGGATATAGAGGCATAGTAGGCAGCTTTTCTTTCCTGAAAATAAAGCACATTTGATACACTTTCTTGACCATGCATATGCATCTTTGAACAAGCTCGGCCAATAATAACCAGCCCTCATAACTTTCCAAGCAGTTGTTCTTGGAGAAAAGTGACCTCTTGAAGCTCCATCATGAAACTCATGCAGTACCTTTTATGTTTGATCAACATCAATACACCTTAACAAGATACCATTCAGATCCTTCTTGAAAAGATTATTATCAATGAGGACATAAGGAATTGACTGCAATCTGAAGTATCTTCATTTTGCTCTATCTAGACCTGGTGGACATTCACCAGTATGAAGAAAGTGGGTCATTTCTTGAACCCAACCTGCAACTGATGCAGGTATAGAATTTTGAACATTTCGAGGCTCATCTGTATTAGCCAAAACAACACCAGTTTCTGATTTCTGCACATCTTCAGGGTTTGAGGCAAGTTGCTCACAAATTCCTCTTCCTCTGACAAGCTTTGTGATGTTGATGTTGACATCAAATTCCATTGCTTTTGTGATCCACCTTGCTCTTTTCTCACTCAAATCTGTGTTCAACAAAAACTCCTTCACACTTGGGTGTGCAACCAAAATATGAATCTTATTGTTTGAAACTAGAGGCTTGAACTTCTTTAGGCTTATGATCACAACGAGAACATGTTTCTCAACAAATGTATATTTCTCTTCATAATCAGCAAGTCCTCGACTAAAGAAAGCTATTGGTTGCTCTAAATTATCACTATTTTTCTGAACCAACATAGCAGAGATTGAACCAACACTGCCAAAAGCATACAAGAAGAATTCTTTAGAGAAATTTGGATTTACCAGTGTTGGAGCTGATGCTAAAGCTTTCTTGACTTCTTCAAAACTGCGTTTTGCTTCTTTAGTCCAATTGAAAGCTGCATTCTTTTTTAGCATGGTAGTCAAGGGATGTAATAGATTTGTAACATCGGGAATGAACCTTCTTAAAAATTTGATTCTCCCTAAAAAGCTCTGCAATCCTTTCTTGTGACTAGGTAATGGTAGTTCGAGTACAGCCTTAACTCTTTCAGGATCAATGGTAACTCCGTCTTTTGATACTATATGGCCTAACAGTTTACCTTCATGAATTGCAAAAATACTCTTTGTCAGATTGAGAGATATTCCATATTCTCTACATTTTTCAAAAACTTGCTTGAGATGTGACAAGTGTTCATTGGCATTCTTTGAATATATGGTTATGTCATCTAAGTAAATCAACAGAAATTTCTAAATTAAACTTTGAAATGCCACGTCCATGGCACGTTGAAAGGTGGCACCAGCGTTGGATAAACCAAAAGGCATTCTCTTGTAGGCCATAGTGCCCCACTTTGTTGTAAATGTTGTTTTATACTGATCCTCCTCTTTGACCATAATCTGGTTATAACCAGAATATCCATCCAGATGAGAAAATCTCTTTGAACTAGCAACGGCTTGGAGAATTTGTTCCATGGATGGAAAGGGATAATGATCTTTTAGAGATGCTCTATTAAGGTCTCTAAAATCTACACATAATCTTATTTCACCGTTCTTTTTTCTAACCGGAACAAGATTAGAAACCCAAGATGTGTGTTTAATTGGAAATACGATACCCCCCTCAACTAACTTGGTCAGCTCTTTGATCATCGATGGTTCAAGCTTGGGGTTCAATGGTCTTTGTTTTTGTCTAACATGCTTGGCATCAGGTTCTAATTGAATTGTATGTTGTGCAATATGAGGATCAAACCCTCTTAAATCAAAATATTGCCAAGCAAAAAAATCATGATATTCTTGGCATAAAACAATGAAAGCTCTCTTATCTTCAGCTGAACATATTTTGCCTAATTTGAGAAGCTTACCTTTAAAAATTTCAACCTCCTCATAATGATCTTCTTTCACTTGAATGTCGAATTTGTTCTTCTTAAGCTGATCATCAGAATTGAATATGGATTCCAAGGTAACCAACCCTTTAGGAAGTTTATTTTTTTTCAACTGTATCACTTGATTATCATACTGCTGTTTAATCTTTTCCTGGTTTACCATAGAAAATTGGTCTTCTTGGAGCAGAAAGGTTAAAATTTGTTCATCATTTTCAAATACCTGCTAGTTAATATTGTTATCAAGAATTGACGGCCTGATAACCACCTTAACATATTGCTATATTTTGTCTTTTTTGATATCGCTTGGGATATCAAACTATGCTCCAATTGCCGCAAGTCTATCAACATACTTATTCTGATTTCTGGGAATAGAAATCAGGTTGAAGGCATTAAATTCTTCAATTAAGTTCCATACTCTATTTCTGTACGACTTTAAAGCATCATTCCTGGCAACATTCAGCCCTCTGACCTGATTAACTATCAATTCATTGTCTCCATAGACCTTCAAACAATTGATTCCTCTTTTCCTTGCCCACTCAAGACCTTGAATGAGTCCTTCATACTCAGCACCGTTGTTAGAACATGCAAAAGCAAAACGAAAGGCTGAAAAATACTTATCACCCTGTGGAGAAATCAACATTACACCTCCACCTGCTCCATTCTTGCTTGTAGAACCATCAAAAAACATTTCCCAAAGTCCACTTTGCTGTTGCAACAATTGATCTGTACATTTTTCAAGATTTGGAACCTCTGCATCAGGTTCAAGCATCGCATAATTACCCATACCAACATCTTTAATAAGATCGATAGGACTGTCCAACAATTTTTCAGCCGCCCATTCATGTAGCAGCACATCAGGAACAACTTCTGCTTGAAGTTCTTGAGCGACAGCCAGTTCACTGTCAGAAAAAACGACACCATTTGTGTCTGCAGCAGTAGGAACATCATTGATGGGACTTGGGTTATATGGCTCAATGTGATCTTTAGCCAACCTTTCAGATTTAATGGTAACATTGGTTCCATATCTAGTTATAAACATCATATGTGACCAATCTGCCGACACATAACCACCTATCTTAGTCGTAAAGTCTCTTGAGAGACACAAGGAAAAGAAAGGTGAGAGATCTATGACACATATGTTCTGAGGAACTGAAAAATTAGGACAAGCATGAAGGGTAAGACTCAAATCTTTGATAACACCCAATGTATTAACAAAAGTACCATCCAATTGAATCACTCCTTTCTCTAAAGGTTGATACTTTAGTCCAAGCTTGTCAACAATCTGTTTTGGCATTACTGAGCTGCTAGCTCCACTGTCTACCATACAGTTATGAACTAACTTATCACCTATGATTACTGACATGTAAAATGGAGGTGGTTTAACTTATTTTCCTATCTCTTTGTTGGGATGTTTATCATTTCCTTGAGTATTATTTGTCAACACAGTTCTAACTTGACCTATTGGAGACTCAGATTCATCAAACACTTTAAAATTTGACAAAGCTGAGTGTAACATATCTTTTTGACTTGGGATAGCTAATGAGTCCCACATAGACATCGTTACATTCATCTTTTTCATACTATCAAGAATATTATAGGGTACAACTGGGTTCACTTTATGATGTACCTTTATGCCAGCATGATCAGCTTGCAAGTGTGATTGCTCCTTGACTGGGAGTTGCTGATTTCTTTGTAAACCATGGGTCACCTAAGAAGTAGATGGTTCTATAGCTGTTGCTTTTCCTTTATCAGCTACTTGATCTAACTTGAAAGCTCTTTTCTTTGCCCTTGTGTTGGCTGCAACTGGAGAATTGTCTACATTAAGTCCACAGAATTTCTCACCTTGCCAGTTAAGTAAGGTAGTTTCATTGGTAAGTTGATCTTGGTGTTGTAGAGATGCATCATCGAGTGCATTCTGTTGTGAACTTGAGGAATTCTGTACCATAAGTGCCTGATTAATGAGTCCATTTGAGCAAGTGGCTTGATTGTGAGATTGGTTGCAAGGGTAACACCACTCATAATATGCTGCTAATTTTTTTTGAATAGGGACAAGATCTTTAACTACACTAACAGGTGCTGGAGCATAAGCCTGAAAAGGTCTAGTATTTACACCTTGTCTTGAGCCCTGGTAATTGTCTTGGTAAGATTTTCTATTACCTTGGTATTGTTGTTGCTAACCTGAATTCTGCTGTTGATAAGGCCTGCTATACGATTGCTGCTTTTCCAAGCTTACAAGTTTATTACCAAAATTTTGTAATAAACTTTTGATTTCTTGTAACTCATTTGAAGATCTTGAAACAGTAGTTTCTTGTGTTACAGCAGCTGAAACAGGTGGCAAAGATGCAAAAGGTGGTATTTGCAAAGGGATATTCGAATGAATATCTCAAAATATAGGCATCGGTGGCCTAGAAGCAAGTTTACCAGCTTGTATTAGGCTGTTTTCAGCTTTGATTGCTACTTCAAATGCATCCGGTAGGGAAACACCCCCCATTGATTGTATCATAACAGCTATATTACTGTTAAGAGCCTTCAAAAAGTACAAAAATGCATATTCTGGAGGTGGTTTCACTATTGTAGGAATTCTATCCCAGGGTCTTTGAAATCTGAAATTGAAATCATTCATTTGCTCCTGTGGAGCCCTCTTAAGCGTAGTTAATTGTTCCAACAAAGACAAATTATCAAACCTGTCCTAAAACTGCCTGTGTAATTTGTCACCCAACTCATCCCAAGTGGCAACTGAACCTACTCCAAGGCTCCTGAACCATTGTAATGCTCTTCCTTTGAATGATGCTGCAAGAATTCTTACAGCTACGTCTTCTTGAGTTATGTGATGGACTCTGCATAATGAAGCCACATCTCGTATATGTTCAATCGAGGTAGTCTGATCTTCCCTAGTGAAAGTTGGCAAGCTTTTCAAAGCTGCCATTGGAATATCATTATGCTGTGTCAAATTTAATGGACTACTTCCATTAAATGGCACAAAAGGCTGATTTCTGGGAGCAGCCATTAGAGATGGATTTTCTTGCACTCCTGGTGAAACAAAAGCCAGGAAAGCGGTCTGGAATCTCACAGATGGAGGACTAGATTTGGTTCTTCTAGAATAGATAAATGTTGTCCCTGACCTCTCTGTTACTCTACCTTGTCTTCTTGGTGGTGACAACTGCAAATATTCGAAAGGGAATGAGCTGCTCCTTGTCTGAACTCTTCTCATAAACTATAAAAGCGCTGATTTTGAAGTTCTTCCTCTTTATGGAGTCACCAAGTATGCAAGAATGACCTTTGTAAAGTCTAAACTTGCTGGTTGCATACCAAACCAACAGTATAATGTGGAACTTGTCCCACCGAGCATGCCATAAACTGTTATCACTTGGATTTGCACCCCGTTGAATGTAAAATTCAATAATCCCGCGTAACATGGGAAGACCTCTAAAGTTGTGGCTTCTTGTAAAAAGAGATCAACCTCCAGAGAAGGCCGACTTCCTTTGTGCTACCACCTAACTACTGATTTTGTAAAGGAAAAGAGTAGAAGGAGAAAACATTAAAACTAATGAACAAACTATCTCTATGGTGATGCACCAAATTTACTAAGAAGACATGTAACACAACTTAAACAAACAATTTTAGTTAATGAAAAAAGCATTGTCGTACACAACTCAATCACATACATTTTCTGCATAAACATTTCATGAAAAGGTTCATATGGCTATACTCCTAGAAGGAAGAAATAACTTCACAACTAGAGAATACTACATTTTAAACACATCTCACAACCTACAAAAATACATATTGCTCTATAGAATGGTGTTGAGATAAGACATAACCACAAGGAATCATATAGTTTCACAAGTAGTTTCATCAATTATACGAATGCACACGATTTAATATAGAGATCGAAAAGGAAAAGTGCTTATACTCATTGATTTCAATGGTGAACACTGATATACATGTCTGTCATGAGCTACAAAACATAGCCTCTCTTCTGCAAAGAACTCCACAAGTTACAGAAGTAGAAAAGTACCAAGTAAGAGCTGTACAAAAAGAGGCAAAAATGTCATATATACGAAAGTCCCAACCCCTAGGGCTTACAAAAATTCCCCCCCTCAAAAAGATCTGCCCTTAGATTTTTTAAATGAAGTTAATGTTGCATTCTAGTGTATCCTTGTTGTCCATGTCGATGTGAAGGATTAGCCTCAGGAGAAGTCTTATGATCTTTTGCAACCACAGTATTAACTTCATGGCCTCCGTGTCGACCCTCGAACTTCCCTGCCGAACTTCCTTGAATGCCCTGAGGTACTATCATTAATGTCAATTGACCCTCGCTAGTTGACATCCCAGCTGTCCCTGCGGTCTCTACCCTTCTATTTATCGACGACACCTCCTGGATATCAAACTGATCTATCACTTTATTCTTAGAGAAGATCCATGTTGCTTATGTTCCATTGATCTTATTGACAGGGGTCAAACTGCCATGGCTCTCCTGTAGCCTCCTCTGATTGGATGAACAAATGTTACATGGGATCGCTAGATAGTCAAAGGTCGCTCAGACTGAATCGCATGTCGATGAGACACTTACCATGTCTCCCCGATGCGATTATACTCTACAGTAACATTGGCATAGCATACAATAAATTAAAATAAATTAATTGTGTCGCTAACATTCCCCTTCTTCAATAATTAATAAATCATCATTTATTTAATTATTTATCTTTCATCATTCACCTATAGTTAGATAATAATAATAACTATTTGTCTATGCAATCGACCTTTTTATTCTTCTATAATTAAATAATTATCAAGATTATTTAATTATGCATCATTCCTCTCCCCATTAAATAATTAATTCAAATTAATTATTTGGTGTCTAATTTCTATCTCTCCCCATTTAATTAAATTGATTTAATTAAATGTTGATTTCTCATTTTCCTCAAATAAATAATTTGGATGAATTATTTATCCTCCACTTGTCCATTTCGTCCATTTTCCCTTTTTCTTGAATAAATAATTTGAATAAATTATATATGCCTCCCTTTTGGTCAAAGATACCATGCTCATTAATCTCTATAATGGCCTTTATTCCTGTCATAGCCCTCTCTATCATAGCCATCGACGTCATAATCCTCCCATGAATAGCATATTTCTGGTGCATCAATCCTCCACTGTTGATCTTGGCATCTTTCTAGAAACTTAATCTTGATTGTTTGTTTCGTAACCTCCCTCTCATGGATTCTCATCCATTGATCTTGGAATCCTTCTAGAGGATTGGTCTCAACCATCCATTCAAATGGTTGTCTATAAAATTAGCCTTCTTCTCCCATTTTTTCCTTAATAGCCATTTTGTCTCCAACTTTCTACTTACAATTTGTAGGTATTTTGTACAAGTATAGCAACAAATTTGAGGGAAAATTTTGTAAAAGGAGAAATAGGAGAGACAAGGGAAGGAATCAACTTCAATGGGGAGTATTTGATTTGAATGCATTTTGTTTATTGCTCTCATTGTTTGGATGTGGTTTGTAGCTTAGAAATGTTGGTTGTCACTTTATCTAGGCTAGGACTGATTTAACCCCATCTTACATTGGTGAACCTGACGTGAAGAATAGTTTTTGCAAGATTTTGTATGGTTTTTGTTTGTGTTTGTATATTTTAGGTATGAAATGATGCATTTGATCGAAGCAGTGACACATTTGATGTGAAACAACACAGTTGATGCAAAGAACAATGCATTTGCTAAAGGCATGATGGGTGGGAAAAAATGAATTTGAAAGTGTGACGCAATCACTCTGGTTTGACGCGATGCAGTGACACAATTGATGAAAGAAATGACACATTTGTCTGCTTGGTATAAAGTTCTAGTTGTGTTGTCTTTTCAATTTCTCTTTTGGGTTTTTCGAGTAGAGTAGTATTTTTTGGTTACAAATCTTTTGTTTTAGCATGTGGCTTTGGAGTGGAGCTCTCAAAAAACTGTTTCTTTTGAAACAATAAAAAAAATCAAGCTCTTTAGTTTAGTTTTAACAAGTTTTTAGTTTTTTTATGTTTTCTACAAATTGCATTAGGATCATAAGGTTAAAAAGAATCTACATTTTTCATTCATAAGGCTTAAAAAGAACCACAATCTGCATTTTCCATTCATAAGGCTTAAAAAGAACCACAATATGCATTTTCACTCATAAGGCTTAAAAAGAACAACAACTTGCATCTCTCACTCATGGGCATTAAAATGAACCTTGGATAAAACGTCATTGATCTAAAATTTACAAAGTGTCTTCAAATAATAAGCAAGGGTAAAATAAACCAGTGTTTTTCATGTTTGGTGATTTGTAACTATCTTAGAAAGTGCGTATGCTCTCCTCTCGTGCCATTAGGAAATCTTCAGTGGCCAAAAGCACCTCTTTGGAATTTCTATAATCACACCACATATTTGGATTTGGTGCTTAAAATTAACCTCATGTGAGTGTAAGGAAAAGGAATTTTGTGTGTTCCCTCCTTGCACTTTACACAATCTGGGCAGTCAAACTATAAATGTACTTCCTTGCTTTTGTCTATCTTTAGAGGGCCTGCCACCCCACTTCGAAAGGTGGGAATGACCCAAGTGGTAACAGGATAAATCCAAGCTCTTTTGAACCATTGTATAAATGTGTGGTTGCAATGAAAGTTGTGATCAATGGGAAGTGGTATGTGATAGCTCTCCCCCAATATCTTTATGATGTGAAAAGCCCTTGTTCTAAGGGTTGGGAGACCTCTTGAGGGAGTTTATCATAGTATCCCTTGAACTAGATTCCCTTACTATAAACTGTTAGAAACCCATGATCAGATTTGCAAACCAGAATAGACCTTCCACAGAAGAGGAAAACGAAAAAGTAGAAGCTTTGCATAAAAACATGCAATTTGATATATTCAAAAAGACCAAATAATTACAAAAGATAATTTTCTTTATAAAAGCAAAGATACCTAAACCTAATCTTATCTTGAGCAACAAGATAGCTTGATAAGATAAAGATGAAAGCCTAAAACTTAGGAATTAAATATTACCTAAGTAAACTTATGCAAACGTAATTAAATATTAATTACACTAACACCCCCCCATAAGTGCAACTTAGGGAGAAGCAGATTATTATGCAAATATGAGTCTTGGAAACAAGGCTTGATCAGGTACTCATGTACAAATGAAAAGAGAGAGAAACCCCCTTCAGTGAGATGAACTGCTGCAAAGAAACACTAGAAGAACTCTGATGAAGCAACACTAGAACCCCAAATCTGGAAAGCAAGGAAAGATAGTTCTGTTTGCAAAATACCAATCGAAATCACAAATGCAACAGCAGACCCGATGCCAAGGAACACTGGAAACTCACATACTGGATCAACCCTGGGATCTGTAAGCAATGGTAGATGAAAGATGAATGGACCCATAATGATGACAAATCTGGAAGTTGTGTCTCATGAAGCCAATGCCAAACTGAAACTAAAACTGCCCATAGGACGAGTACCATCAAGATTCTGGAACATTAACCATAAAACCATGGCCTCCAAATGAGAAAGATCTGAACCAATGCGGATCAAGAACTATAAAATCCCAATGTGAAGTGTGAACTGAAGCAAACCAACAATGTGTCCAGCTAAGCAAGAAAGAAGCTAGAAGGAGACAACAGGAAACCAGACAAACTCATGCGAGTTGTCACCAAAATGAAAGATGGATGCAAGAACCCCCCTTAATGGAACTTTATATTAGTTCTTTATTACAATACCTAATGATTGCATAAGGAGATAATGCAAAACTACAAAAACATGAGAGAAAATGTAAACCTAACACATGAAACAAAAAATGAATGCATGCATAAAATAAGTTACACATTTTCTGAAAATGACATCAGATCTGCATAGAGGCTGAAACTAGCTTTCTGACGCCACAAAAATTGCAAAAATCGGATAAGCGAGTCACAAGATATGTCTCCCGGAGTGAAAAAAGGCAACATCTGACTTCCGAGGCTGAAAAAGACATCAAAAAAGAAAAACCAAAAAACCAAACCAGCATCATTGCGTAGAGCGTCAAAACAACTTTCCGACGATATCTCGTTTGTAAGAAAATACCTCTGTTTGCCCAAGTTATGCCCGTTTCCGTGAAAGTCCTCCAAAAAGGTGCGATTCAGCCCCCAAAAGCCCTCAGGGGCTAAAAAAAAGGGGCCCCTGGTCGCATGGGCGGACTAGGGGGCTGGTGGCCAGGCGGCTGCAGCACGGCCCCTGGTCACCCACGTGATCGGGGTGGGGGCTAAAAGCTTGCCAGGGGTTGGCGCGAGGCTCGCGGATCTCCATATGGCCACGGGCTGGGAGCTAAGGTCGGCGGGGGTTGAAACAGGAGTGGCGGGGGCTGGAGCATGGTTCCTTATATGACTGTCGGTAGAGCCCGCGGGGGCTAACAACTGTGAGCGGTGGATGGGTGCAGGAGGCGGGTGGCGGTGGTTCGGCGGTGGCCGCCCGGTGGCGCTGAGAATTTAAACAGGGAGCGTCGATTTTTCGCAAAAAAAATGATTTTTTATTTTTATTTTTAATTTTTTCTCGAAAATGATGCCTCATGAAGCGTGCCTGGGGGCCGTACGGCCTCCGAGTAAAAAAATTTTGCCTCCTTAGACGACTGTGTCCAAATCGGACAAACTTTATATGAAAATGGGGGTTTTGGGCGCTGCGAATCCCCCGAGTCGTTTTGGCCAAGTGCTACGAAAATCAGGCGACCCCTAGATCTATTAGATAAATCACTGAGCTTGAAACCCTCATAGATCTGGCAAACGGTGATGAAAATCAATGAAATAAAAGTCATTTCTGACTTTTTCCAGTGCTCTGAATCCAACGAAAAACCTCGATCTGATCCAAGTCACTCCAAAAATATGCTCAAGGATTGAAACCCTCGAGGGACTCCGAATGAGCTCTGCAATGAAATCCTCCAAAAAAGCTGAGAAGGGGCTACAAATCAAGGCTCTGATACCATGTTAGAAACCCATGATCAGATTTGCAAACCAGAATAGACCTTCCACAGAAGAGGAAAATGAAAAAGCAGAAGCTTTGCATAAAAACATGCAATTTGATATATTCGAAAAGACCAAATAATTACAAGAGATAATTTGCTTTATAAAAGCAAAGATATCTAAACCTAATCTTATCTTGAGCAATAAGATAGCTCGATAAGATAAAGATGAAAGCCTAAAACTTAGGAATTAAATATTACCTAAGTAAACTTATGGAAGCGTAATTAAATATTAATTACACTAACAAAAACCTTTGTGTAGAAAGCCAAAATCTTTCTATTTGCTAGAGCAAGAGGTCGAACCTCTAAAGTTGTCCCACATTTTTGCAGTTCACAGTAGAGATGAAAAATTTCTTGAGATCCTTGTGGTCTTAGGGAATTCAGAACTTGGCATGCTTGAGAAGTGAGTGTCATGGAGGGGAGCCAATGCTACCAAATTCCTAGGTCATCCGCTCTGAATAGGCACAACTGGAGAAATCCAAGTGGGATAGAAAATATTGTCTTTTCCAACCATAGGGCTTGTGCTTGTTGTCTATGTGTATTTTCATCTTAAAATCAAACATTTTCACATCTAAACTAGACCAAAAACAAGTGCTTGATATTGTTTTTTGTGTTTTCCAATCGAACTTCATAAAAAACGGTCAGAGTCCCATAAAACACTAGCTCAAAAAATTAAAATTATCAAGACAGCATTCTAGAAAACAACAACTATAAAAAATAGAGCCGCATTTGACACTGTGCACCACAACTAAGAACTAGAAAACTGTAACTGCATTCCTGAACTGCATTTTCTGAAAACAGAGTCACATTTGATAACCTGAACCACAACTGTAAGACACATTTGAAGAAAACAGAGCCACAATTTTCTTCTAACTAGAAACTTTCAAAATCTTTTCTCAAAATCTGATTAAATCATTTTCACAAGTGACCTTTGACTGCTAAACTAGAGACTTGCAAGATTCATCAGTTCATCCTAGCATTTCCATTTAGGAAAACATTACATTATAGGTTACTTTTTCCTCCATCTTTGCATTGCATAGATTAAACTTTGATCCTTAGGCTATAGATTTTGAAAATAGGAAGACCTTTGAGGTTGGAAAATCCTTGGTTTTATATTCTCTTTGTCATTGAGCATTATCCCTCCTTTTTCCAATCCTTGTCATTGTCACCTTTATCAAATTTGAGTCTTCAGCTTGTGTCCTAGCCTTGACTCAACCTTGTCAAAATTATCCTCTTGGTTACCACAAATGGTCAATGAAATTTGGAATTATTACCTTGGGTTCACATTAGCTTGATTGCTCTCTGTAGACACATAAAATTGACCTAGGTCTGCAAGCTCTATTTTTCACCTTTTTCTTCCTAGCATAATTAAGACATTTTAATTATGTCTTTGGTCCACCTTTGTCTATTAATTAAATAATTCATGTCCTTTTATTCTTCATGATTATTAAATAAATAAATTGTATTTATTTATTCAATATGTCACTAATTGTCTAATATCTTCCCATAATTAAATAAATTTCTTGTCCAATAATTCCTCCTGATTATTTAAATAGATAAATTCCATTTATTTATTTAAATATGTCACTAATTCTTAATTCTTCTTATAATTAAATAGATTCTTTAATGTATTTAATTATTGGTCATCTTCTCTAATTAAATAATTATCTTTAATTATTTAATTTGACATTTCCCTCTTTTTAGTAAATAATTTGAAATAATTATTTACTGTCATGTGGTCCCACCTTTTGAATTAAATTAATTTTTAATTAAAAATAGTCTTTTTCCTCAAAAAATAAATAATTTCCATTTATTATTTGATTTTCTAGCCACCTCTTTTTCTGTGCCAATCTTATCTCTTGTCACATGCATTGTCAACCCTTGATTTTATTTTCTAAAAATCAATCTTGTCCATTCATTTTGAATTTGACCTAATGTTGCCCTAACCCTAATTGTGTGTTGTCAAATTTAATCTTGTCCATTGAATCTAGGGCACTTGTCAATCTTCAATCTTGGACATTCACTCAAAATTGCATTTTCTATAAAATGACAATTTTCTCTCATTTTGTCACCTCATGCTATCTAGTTCTCATGCAATCTTGTCTTAGGCACTCTTGTTATTTTGTCATAGGCATATTTAAATTTCATTTGGCATAATTTAGACATATTTTAGATGCTTACTAGTTGCATTATAGCATAGTATTGCATGTAATCACTCAAATCCTTAAAAATTTGCTTAGGGCTTGTCATTGTCATTATATTGCTCATCATAAATTTGAGGGAAATATTATATTTGCAGCAAGTTGAGAAGGTATAATGGAGGTCAGCCATGGAGAATGAAGACATTTTGGTGAGATATTTTCATTTGTTTTCATGTTTTTCCTTTGCACTTCATTATCACTTTGGGTTTTTATGTTAATGCTTTAATCTGCTAACCCTAGGAAAATTCCTTTAGTTACATTGGTGAACCTGATGTGAAAATCGAGCATTTTTTGTTTTTCCATACAACATTTTTCTATTTTATAGGTACAGGTACGACCGTGATGCATTTTCTCTTCAGAACAATGCATCCATTATTTCGTGACGCATTCGCTGCCTAGAACACTACATTCGCTCTGTTGTGACGCATACACTTTGCATAGTGACACATTTGCTGGGTTGAGACGCATTCAACTTGCAGGTCACCACATTTGTCTGTCAACTTCCAGAACACAGAATCGAGCCGTATTTGTCTATCAAATTCTAGAACGCAGGTCTGTGCCACATTTGTTGTACGGAACGACGCAATCACTCTACCACGATGCATTCGTCTGGTAAAATTTTTCTCTCGGATTTTTCCAGATTTGGCTTAATTTCCTTTTACATTTTGCTTTTCCTTTTTGCAATCTATAGTTTAGGATCTAGTTGCAAATGAGTTGTTGCAACATGTGGCTTTGAGTCTTTCATGGGTTCAAGACATCTTCTTTGAAACTACTAACTTGTGGTTTTGTAGGTTTGATTGTCCAAGGCTATTACTTTGAAACATTGCATTTGATTATTTATAGATTAGAAAACACTTCAATTGGTGCACTAAAAAGAACATTGCTTGTCCTTTGCTTGATTGTGCTTGAAGGTGGTAGGTGATTATGCTCTCACCTTGTGCAAACTAGGTGATCATAAAACCAGACCCACCTTATTTTTGTGTAACCCTTACGATTCAATAATCAAAGTATCCTCTCCCCTTGTGCACTTGTATGATCTTGGGTGTAAGATAAATGGTTATTGACTCTAGAACTTGGGCCTTCCTTGGTGGGAAAAAATACTCACCCCAAGGTGACTCAGACTAGCAACAAAGCTCTTTGGTCGAGCTACCCCTGACCAGTATATAAATGTGAATCCTAATGGAAAGCCTAGGATTACGAGTATGAATGTGTCATACAGACAAAGTAGCACTCCCAAAAACCTTGTTGAGTGTAACCTCTTCAGGATGGAGTGCCTCCTAAATTGAGCTTAATCTTTTGCCCCATGTATGGCCACTCGAATGGGGGTCCCGAACTAAACACCTTTGTGTAGTAGCCAAAAGCCTTCTATTTTGTAGCGTAGCAACGATCATTGTGAAGGCATCCACATTCTCCCAGTTCTTAGTAGAGGTGATCAATTTTCCATGGGAGTTTCATGGGGATTGGAAGCTTGGTTGGCCTGAGAAGTGAGTGCAATGTAAGGGGGAGCCCGTGCGACCAAGCTTCTAGATTCATATGCTAAGAATAAGTGTGGTTGGGGAAACCCACATGGAATATAGTGAATATTGTCCTGGCCTAACCTAGGATTGTGCTTGTCTTTATTGTGTTTGATCAAAGAAAAAATATTTTGTTTTCCAAGTGTTTTGAGACAATCAAACAAAAAAAGGCATCACTTTCAGATTTGGAAACAAACAGTCAACCTCAAACAACTCATAATTTTGACCAAAATTGCAAACAAATTAGACTTTTTACTGTTTGCACTGCATCTGGTGCAATGCATTCACTCTGTTGTACCACATTTTCATTTCAGAACCTCATTCACTCTGTTGTACCACATTCACCTTGTAGAACACCACATTTTCCTATTTTGTACTGCATTTGCTTGTCAGAAAGTTGCATTTGTAATACTGAGCCGCATTTGCTTTCTGTAACCTCGCATTCGCTGAAACCAAGCTGCATCTGCTATACTACGACACATCTGTGACCTGAAACAACACATTCACCTGACAAAAACAAGACTCTATCACAAAACAGAAACCAAAGTCAAACTTGTCCAAACTATCCATAAACATATTTTTCCAGAAGCATTCTGTCAAAACCAAATCAAAAAATTGCTGAAAGTTATCATTTCTTGCACACTTTAGCTTGCATCTTACCACAGGGTCATCTTTGCAAATTTTAGTCTCCTCATTATGCCTCACCATTTTCAGTCATAAAACCAACACCTAGGTCCTCATTTCACTTGCATATTTTGGATTAGGACAACCTTACCATACTTTTCAAAATCTTGACTTTCAAAAGTAGGTTATCATTGGACTTAGTCATCGTTATCTTCTTTGGTCATTGTCCCTTTTGTGAGACCTTTCCAACTCAAAAGTATAGTTAGGAAACCTCACTTGTCATTTTTTCCTTGTCATTTAGTCCTTCAAACAAGTCCTTTGATATTCCAAAATTGAGACATAGATTAAGCTTAGGGTGGTTAAGTAACCCTTGTCCAAATCATCTAGACCTTTGCATTTGCATACTTTAGACATTCAAATCATTCTAGGCCTCACTTTGCATATCTTATCCTTAAAAATCCAAAAATATTGTCATAACTTTCATCATAGTCCTCATTTGGCATCTAGACTTGGCATTGGTCATTTCCTTAGTCAACATTTTCATATTAATCCTTATTGTCACCTTGGCATTTGGAATCCTTTCTTGATAATTTTATCACCTTGCATTAGTCATTTCCCTTAGGCAAATGTCATTATCACCTTGCATTGACATCCTCCAAAAATACAAAAAAATTAGTGTCATAACTTGTCATCCTAGTCTTCATAGGCATTAGTCATTTCCTTTAGACAACATTGTCATATTACATCCCTTATTATCAAAAATCCAAAAACATAGTCTTACATTGTCATCCCTTATTATCAAAAATCCAAAAACATAGTCTTGCATTGTCATCCCTTATCAAAAAATCCAAAAACATAGTCTTGCGTTGTCATCCTTTATCAAAAAGACAAAAACATAGGCTAGCGTCATCCTTGCATTTAGTTTTCATCCTCATCATCCTCATTTTAGCAATTCCCTTTTATGGTGGAAACCGGGCTTCAAAGAAAGAGAATAAAAATGGTAAACTTTGGACAAGATTCGAATCCCAACATCAACAATAACACTTGTTACACAAACCAAAGCTATACTTTCTCTAACCCATTTAGTAACATGAACACACAATCTTCCATGAACATGCCATCTTCGTCACATAATCCCTTTGAACCATTCATACGTAGGGATGAACATGGACAAATATTTGAGGAAGACCTAGAAGCTGCAGCCCAAAATCCAGAAGTGGCCTCCTTTGTAGAAGAAATGGTTTTACACGATAGAGATAGATATTTGTCCATACTTCTAAGTCAAGGAGCTAAATTTCCACGTGGCTTTGACATTAACACTTTAAGACCAACATCACCCGACCATAATGTCAACAATACAAACAACATTCCCAACACTAGTCAACGTCAAAACAATACAAGCAATGCTTTTGTTGGTGCTACCTCACAAACTGCCACAAGTACGATTAATGCTACCTCCAACGACACAACCAATCAAAACAATTCCAATTCAATCAATGCAACATCCGTTGGAGGGACACCAATTATGTCACAAGCCATGACACAATCAATGCCAACAATGTCCACAATATCGTTGCAATCAGCTGGTGCCACCTTTGGATCCTCATCAATGGGGGAAAGCTCTTCAAATCCTCTATTTGGAGCTTCATCTAGTGCCATGGGTGCCTCATCATCAAATCCTTTCATTGGTACCTCATTCAATCCCTTTAGAGGAAGTAAATGACGTGTCTTTATTCGAGGACCACAACCAAATGTTAACACATCATCACAATTTAATACCAATACTTCCCAAGGGAAAAACATGAACATTTCCCATGGACAATTCCAACAATTTGGATAAGGCAATCCAAATACGCAACACATGGAAGAATTTGGACACCAAAATATTCATGGTCAACATATTCCCCAAATTTTTACGCAAATGGTTGGAGGGCACATTTCGACATATTCGTCACATATTCACACTCATCAAAAAGTCTCTAATCCAAACTTTCAATACCAACAACATGCGAACCAAAACACATCATACATCTCACATCACATCCCACAAAAAAACACCAACATCTTTTCACAACAAATTGGGACCCATGGGATACCTATCACTCCCATTTGTGATGCAACAAATAATCCCATAATCGATGCCTTGAAAACTCGAGTGGCTCACTTACAAAAGACCATAGAAGACATGCAAACATCCGACAAGAAGTCACACATGTCATATGACCTGTGCTTATACCCTTTTGACACAAATTTTTACATGCCACCATTCCCTCCTGGATATGTGGCACCACACTTTACCAAATATAAGGGCAAGACAAATCCTGTTGAACACATTCAAGAATTCACGACCAACTATATGGACATTTCCTATGAACAAACTTACTTGATGAGAATTTTCTCTAAAAGTCTTATAGGACCTGCACTTGAATGGTTCTCCACTCTAAAAGGGATACAAACATGGGATGAACTTAAAGACAAATTTGTGAAAAATTATGCATATAACATTGACATGGACACCTCCATCACTAGCTTATGTAATCTTACACAAGAAGATGTTGGTGAAACATTTATCCCATTCTTCCAAAGATGGAGAAGTCTAGCAAGTCGTTGTCACATTGACATACCTAAGAAAGAAAAGGTTGACATGTTTGTCCAAACACTCCTAGGCCCATTGAAATATGGATTGCAAGTTCAATGTTGCACAACCTTCATAGACCTAGTTGAAAAAGGTGTCCAAGTTGAGAAAGCCCTCATTGCTAAAGGGGAATTAAAATATAGTCCTAAAAACACAAACACAAATATGCCCGCAAACAAAAATAAGTATTGGGTAAAAAATAAACATGTTACCAATGACGGCGTTGTTGAAGCCAAGGTTGTGAACACAATGGGACTAGTGCTTGGTCTTAAAGGAGCTCAACCACAAAATAAATCAACAATAATATTGACACTCCCTGTCAATAACCAAAGTGGTCAAAACAATTCAAATCAAGGACAACCATGCCAGACAAGACAATTTCCAAAAAGATGAACATACACCGCTTTGGGAGAGCCAATTGAGGATGTCCTTAAGAAACTCCTTCAAAATGGTCTCATCACACTTGAGGACCCTAAACCATATGACCTAGGGCAGTTTAAACCATCACGGTGGGACGATAACGCCTTCTATGATTACCATCAGGCTAAAGGGCATAAAACATCTTCTTGTCGGCAACTAAGAAACATTGTTCAAGACCTCATTGAAAATTGAGTAATTGAAGTGGGTGGGCCATAATTTGCATCTAATGTAGACCATACCATTCATAAGAAACCACTGCAAGACCATGGTTCTAATAAAGCCTCCTCATGAGGTCCCAAGACTAATAACAATCAAGCCAACTACACTTGCGTTGAATTCGATTATTCAAGAGGAACCATCATTAATAATGTTTGAACCAATGATGAATATATCAATACCATAACTATCAAAAGAGCACCTGAATGAAATGCTACTACTCAAAGCGCAAAATCACCATAGCTGGTCCACCTCCTCAGCAACAAAAAATTACAATACCAGGTCCATCCACAAAACAACCACAATCAGGCCCATCTGCAAAGCAATCCCAACCTAAGAGTTAGTTTAACCTCATTGACCAACTAGGCAAAACCCCTGTACAAATATCCATACTTGAACTGCTTTGTATTTCTCCTGCGCATAAGGCAATACTTGAAAAAACCTTGCAAGAGTCCATTGTCCCTCAGGACATTGATGTTAGCCAATTTGAGGCCATGGTGGGTTATCTCACTACACCCAATCAGGTAACATTTTTAGACCAAGATTATTCAGCACCAAAGTCCAACCATAATGATGCATTATAAATTGAAGTCTTTATCCATAAGCACAAGGTCAGACGAGTTTTAGTAGATGGTGGAGCAGGACTAAATATATGATGACGAAGAACATTCCTCTCGTGGTGTGATTACTCTTCCCATAAGAGTTGGACCAGTCATTGTGGACACAACTTGCCAAGTCCTGGATCTTGAATTACCTTATAACATCCTACTTGTCCAACCTTGGATTCATGCCCTCAAAGTTGTTCCATCCACCTACCACCAATGCCTGAAGTTTACCTTTGACAACATAGAAATCACCATATATGGACACACTGACCCTTTTCAATACTATACCAACCTAAGGGGTATTTCCGAACATCAAGTGCTCATCAATCGAGAAGCTCCTAGCTCTTCTTCTTCCAAATTCATTGACCTGTCCACACTTGCATCATCATCCATGTCCACTCCATCCACATCTTCCTCCATGCCATCATCTTCCTCACTTCCTAAGGTTGAGTCCACTATCAAGATCTAGGACCTAGGCTATGGAGAATTCAAACTGAATACGACATATAGCATCACAACAATACCCAATTCTTTGAAGGTCTATAGTTGCCATGTTTCATAATGGAACCTAAAGAAATCTTCAAAGTTTTGTGAAAGATAGTTTTCATAAAATGGGGAGACATGAACAACGAAGACATTAGTGACATAACAGGATGGATTTATAAAGAAATGGAAGACTTACCCCCATTACCAGTTAATATATATGGCAAAGGATATGACATGATGAAGGATAAAGGCTACGATGGAACTAGTGGCCTTGACAAAAATAAAACTGGGAAAAAATAGCCCATAGAACCTTCCAAATGACCAAAGTATCTTGGGTTAGGGTATGGTCTACCCAAAAATGACGATCGACGTACCAATGGACTTTCGAGTGAGAGTGTGAATGCTTCGGAAAGTGTCTAGACTATTAAGGAATCCCCTACCGAAACTGACTCTCATAAGTGGGAATATGGCTCCCAACTATCCCTAAGTGACTGTTGCCTTGATGACTTGTTCCTTGAACCTGGAGAACTTACCTTTGAACAAAGATTTTGGAAAATGTTTAAAATAGATAAAGCTAACAATCCGAAGATCCCAAGGAAACAAGAAAGTTGGGATAGACTCTTTGACCCAAGGAACAATGAAAAACTTGAGTCACCTTCTTGTCCTATTAGCCATACACCTAACCTATCTGCCCAACCACCTGAACTTAATGACCATCATCGGGATTCATCCGAGTGTCCACATGACACTACCGACCATAATGATAGTCCCTTTGTTCCTTATTTTGAAAATGAGTATGAGTCAAGCGAAGGAGAATATTGGATAGAATCTGATTGGAAAATTGATGATGACAACTTCATTTTCAATGTCTTTGAATCTATCTGCATGCTTTCCGCATCCTCCCCACAATTCACCAATACTGATGATGGTATCTCCTTAGTCTACCCACAACTAATTGATTGGGATCAACAAGGCCCACCAGTCTTGGACATATTTCAGAATGATGAGGCCATTGTAGAATTTATGGGACTACGTGGGGAATACCTAGTGGTGATCACAAGGCTGGATTTGCTATTGAATTAGATTGTGCAACTTACTTTGGGGAGACTACTCTGTCCTTTAGTCACAAAATGAAAAATAAAAATAAGACAAAAAATGAAATGTCTTTAGGTGAAAACTAAAAGGCACCTTTTGACGACGAAAAAGTAAAAATAAAGGATGTATCTATGGGTGAAAACCTCTCTGAGGTTCCCAAAGATGGAGGATTGGAATTTCTTCCCATGAACCAAGAGAAATCAACAATGCTCATAGAGGACACCATAGAATTCAACATATCAACAACAGAAGAGCCCAAAATGGTCCTCTTTGTGGCATCCCTAACGGAAGAAGAGAAACCTGAGTTCCACAAATTCTTTGTAGAGAAAAAGATTAATTTTGCATGGTCATATGCCAATATGCCTGGGTTGGATCTAGAATTGGTTTTGCACCATTTTCCATTACTGCTAGATGCTAAACCAGTAAAATAGAAGCTGCGCAAAATGCATCCTTAGATCGCCCTATTAGTTAAGGCTGAACTCAAGAAACTGCTAGATGTAGGATTCATACGGTCTATTGACTATGCTAAATGGATATCCAATCTTGTACCAGTCACAAAGTCAAATGGTCAGATCCGTGTCTGCACAAATTTTAGAGATTTAAACAAAGCATGTTCAAAAGATGACTTTCCATTGCCAAACATAGATATCATATTCAACATCATGGCATGATATGAGATGTTGTCCCTCATGGATGGTTTCTCAGGTTATAATCATATTTGTATTGCCCCTGAATATCAACATAAAACAATATTCACTTGTCCTTGGGGTACATATTGCTAAAATTTCATGCCTTTTGGTCTTAAAAATGTAAGTGACATGTATCAGAGAGCTATGACAATGATATTTCATGACATGATGCACAAGATAATGGAAGATTACATGGATGACCTTTTGGCTAAATCTTTGACAAGAAACGATCATTTGAATGTGTTAGGAAAAATCTTCAAGAGATTGGGATAATACAAGGTTCGTCTGAGTCCAAAGAAATGTGTCTTTGATGTCACATCAAGAAAACCTATGGGATACATAGTTTCTCATAGAGGCATTGAGGTTGATCCATCCAAAGTGAAAGAAATATTAGACATGCCTCCTCCAAAAGGGATAAGTGAACTTAGGACATTACAAGGCAGGTTACAATCTATTTAGCGCTTCATAGCAAAATTGGCCAACAAGTGTCAACCATTTTAGTATCTTCTGCACAAGGGTATCCCCTTTGTGTGGACAGAGAAATGTTAGGAAGCCTTTCAACTAATAAAAGATTATCTCTTGTCACCACCTATTTTAATGCCACCTATTGAAGGGAAACCTTTGATTCTATACATTTCTGCAACAACTTTAGCACTGGGGACACTACTGGCACAAAACGACCATGAGGAAAAGAATGGGCCATATACTACATTAGTCGGACACTAGTTGGATATAAGTTAAACTATACATCCATTGAACATGCATGTCTAGCAGTTGTCTTTGCTGCTCAAAAGCTAAGACACTATATGTTGAATCACAAGACACAGTTGGTAGCAAAGATTATTGCCAAATATCTTTTTGAGTCACACCACAGGGGAGACTCCATCCCCAAGTTATTCCACATAGCTTTCCCATGCAAAAATAATGTGGTGGAATATGAGGCACTTGTCATAGGGCTCAGAATGGCCATAAAATGGAAAATCAGAACACTTCATGTTTATGGAGATTCCCAGCTAGTCATCAACCAAGTAAATGATGAATATGACACCAAGGATGAGAAATTAATGCCTTAAAAATGAATGGTTGATAGCTTCTAGACATGTTGACACGGAACAACTTTGAGGCTTTAAAACAAGAACCAAAAAGCAATGGCTGCAGTGAAACCCTAGACATCCCAAGTAATGTGCCACAATTTGAACTTTTGGTAGAACAATTGTTGGTCCCTGCATATGATATCCCATAATCAAAGATGGTCTGTGAGCTTGTTGGTCTTGATTCTCCTTGGTATCAAGACATTTATGACTATCTCAAGTCCCAAGTCCTTCCCCCCAAACTATCCAATAACCAACGAAAGTCCTTTATTGAGAAAAGCTTTGATACACCATCATTAGTGACACCCTCACAGAGCGCCAAGCTTCTGCCTCTCAGCCCAATGTCTTGACATCAGCAAAGCTTTACACAACCTTACCCACGAAGTACATGAGAACCTTGATCTCGGTAGTGATCCTACTCTAAGCCAAAGATAATAAAACTTCGTTATTATTAGTCAACCATTGAAAAGAATGTGAGTTGTCAGGCTTTGCTTCGCCAATGTGGATACATAGTGATTTAATTTGTAGCTGTACACAAGAGCTCTAGGCGATTACATCTCCATGGCCCTTCGCACAATGGGGACTTGACCTCATGGGAAAAATCCACCCTACCTCCTCCAATGGCCACAAATTCATCATCACCACCATTGAGTACTTTACTAAGTGGATTGAAGCCATCCCTCTTACATACATAGCTAACAAACCATTTAGAATTCATTTCTTAACTACATCATTTTCGGTATGGTATTCCCACAGTGATTCATGTCAAGGAACAGGACATCTTGTTCCATAAGAACTTCTGAGTTATGCTGAGCAATTCCATATTCAACATCATTTCTCAATGCCATATTACCCACAAGGAAATGGTCAAGCTAAGGTGTCCAATAAAACCATCCTTAAAATTCTCAAAAAGACTATCAATGACGTTGGCCATTACTGGCACATCCAACTTAACCCTACTCTATGGGCTTACTGCACCATCATCCACATGCCTATAGGAGCCACTCCATTCACACTGATTACTGGAGATAAAATCCATATTTCCCCATCAGGTTAAATTCCAATCTTACAGTCTCCTGAAGATGCGGTAGATGATGAAGAATCTGTCGTCCACAACTACACAAACTAGAATCTTGAAAGGAAAACATATACATAATTCCCACGAAACCATCTGCGGGCATATATCGAGCTGTCTACGTATCGAGTTACAACAAAGAAGAGTCATGTGGTTTGTGTGGTAGTCGTTCTCATCGAGGAATCCTAAAAAAATCCAATGCATGAGAAAAACACGGCAAGTTCAACGATGGCTGAACCAATTGGCAGATATACGCTGCATCATATCTCTTTGAATTCAAAGCATATGATTTAGCTCCGGATGGCGAACGTGGCACTTAGCCTATCAATAGTCTATATCTTACGCCAAGTTACATTGCATAGCATGCGAGAAAAGTTGGTGAAAACCTTAAAATACAAAAACAAAATTAAAAAAAAAATGAAAAAAATGACAAAATAGTAAAGAGAGAAATAATTCGTCAAGTGAAAATTAGATTGCAGCGGTACTTTGGATGGCTATCATCGGTGAAACCTAGAAAATAGGTGCCGAAAATGCATAGTCGATCATTATGGCTGCATCTACTATATCCTATCTACCTCGGTTCTGCATAATAAAATCATCTTCGACACCACCTTGGCACCCATCACAAAAACCCCATCATTTTCTCCCATGGTTGATAATGATTGACATCAAGTCTTGCATATCACTCATCTGTCACCCCACACATGTCCTTTCCCCATTTGTCTAGTTGGCTAGTTTTGGACCTAACTAAGGGAAAAATTTCATTAGGTGACTGCAGTGGGTATCACACATGGTCTTGACAATCAAAAGTCAAGAAAAATCATAAAGTCGAAAAATCTACAAAAATCCTAAAAGTCGAAAAATCTTGCATCATAAAAGTCTAAAGAAATCCTTAAAAATCTAAATGTCATGAAAAAAGCACCTAAAATTAAAAAATGTCCTGAAGAAATCCAAAAACCCAAAACAGAGTCAATGTCAATTAAATCAGTCCAGTTAGTTGAGTCAGGCATGTCAGTTAATCTTGGTCATTTGTCTGAACTATGTTGTCTCTGCACATTTGCTACGTAGGCAAGGCTCACTTTGGAGCCCCTGAGACATTAGGTTAGTCCTTTTAGGTTGTCAAAATAAAAATCATGGCTCAATCTTTGGTCATCAAGACAAAGTCATTGGTTGTGTCAAACTATGAGGTCTCTGAGTGTATGACGTAGGCAAGGCCATCAATCGATGAGCCCCTGAGGCCGCACTAGGTCAGTCCATTAGGGTTCATGACACTACACTAGCACATACATCAAAATGTCTTCAAGTCAAACAAGTCATCTCCAAACAAGCAAACTACTGCAACTAAACTTTGGCAATTCTTCGATAAACACGTCAAGTACATCAGCATGTCAACATTGACATGTAGTCAACATCAGCCAAACTTTAGTCAACAACAATTAAACTTCAGTCAAAATTCAGACAATCTCTGTCAAAACAAATGAAACTCAGTCAAAATCAGTAAAATAGTCAACTCTTGGTTATCCTTCAGATGTGTCCTTCTGAAGCGTGGCCTTTGTCATTTATACCTCAGGATGTTTCCTTCCTACGTATTGTCATAGTCACCTGGCAGTTTGATGGATCTTCTGGACATTTGAGGATTGATCCTCTTAACATTGACATTATTCAGGATGTGTCCTTCTTGAATTTGGAAACCTTTGACATTTTACACTTTGACATCGTGAATTATGGCATCCTTGACATTCAACAAATTTGACACCTTTGGCATTTGACATCGTTAAACTTGGCATCTCGACATTAAAACACCTGGCATTCAGACACACTTGGAAAACACTTGGCACTTGTCTTTGGCTCTTTCATCATGTTATTAGCTTCTCAGCAATGTCCTAACAACAGGATTTAGAGAAGCAACGATGTATCATGACGATTATATTGTCTTGTGTTTTTGGCAGTCATGTTACTAGTTTCTCAGTGATGTCCTGACAACAGGATTTAGAGAAGCAGTGACGTATCATGATGATTGTCTTGTCTTGTCTTTTGATAGTCATGTTGCTAGTTCCTTGAGGATGTCTTGACAACAAGATTTAGAGGAGCAACGATGTTTCATGACTTGTCTTTCTTTTCTTTTTATGCTTATAGTTGGTTATGAAGAAAAGACTGGGGCAACTGCGCCCTTAGTACGAGTCATGATTATCTTTGTTGGTGATTGCTTGTCTTATGTAATGGTACGACCTTGCACATGTTGATCTATGTCATATCATGGTGTTTTTTGTCCATTACAATAATTCACCCAATGATGATTAAGAGCAATAATTATTAAAGCCCTATAGTAATATGTTGAAGGATTTTGTCTCCTTGCTAACATTCATCTCCTTCTTTCTTGTCATCCCATCTCATCCATCTCATGACAATATCCTGTGACATAAAAAAACATAAGTGCATACATGTTCATATAGGCATTGCATTAGTTCCATACATACATCATCAAAACCATATACATTGCATCACATATTGCATCATACATAGTCATGCATTAACATAATCATAAACATGGCATTCATTCACATAAATACATTATGCATATCATCATCATTCATGGAATAACATCATCATGACATATAAATAAACATCACATCAACATGACATGACATCATAAATAATCATCGTAAACACATACATGACATGGCATATAAATAACATCATCATAGGAATCATAAATGCATAATTCACATAGGCATCACATGATCATCATAACTGCATCATCATAATAATCATCACATAAACATACATCATAATGACTAAATCACATCAAATCACATATCACATATAGGCCGCATCAAAACTGCATCATATATATCATCTCAAAAATAATGTCACAGGATAGAGTCACGGGATATCCCAAAAATAAGAGCTCGCAGGCTCGACGGTCAAATATAAATGTCATAACATAAGTGTCTGAAATGTCCTAATGCAAGATAATAATAAACATGGCTATGTCAAGCTCTCCTCATCCCCTTGAGGAGAAGATCTAGGGGACTGATGCTTTGTCAAGGGAACGGATGCCACCATGGGTATTGTAACTTGTGCCTGGCAAGCTGAAGGATTTGTCACTGTGACCTGTACTGATGACATCATCTTTGTGGTAACACGAGGCTGCGAAGATACTGCAACTAATGGATCTATCACTGGAGGCTGGCTGTGCACTGAACTGTACCCTGGCCTAGTGGAACCATGACTGTGACCTAATTTGTGACTCGAGGCATGCCTATGGGAGTGGCTAGACCTATGCCCTGATGAATACCCTAAGGAAGTGAATTCCCCTCATTGCTCTAGCTCCTACTGCTACTGCCACTCCCTGACCTGCTACCACTGCCCATCCTCATCTGAGATCGTGTCAAGGTGGGATCTCACCTCTTAGGTGGCATCACCTACTCATAAAAATAACTTGTATCATCCCAGATGGTTGCTAACCTTGGAAAACTCTCGCACCATATCCCTTGATGGTCCTGCACATAACCGTGCAAACTCCATGCACCACTGAGTCGACTCCTACTGATGGATCACTACCTGATCCCACTCTACCTTAGCCACCTCCAACTCTACCTGCAAATCCCTGACTTGTGTTGCACTCTCGTCCAACCTCCTCTATAGGTATGCCACTCATTGATCTGTAGTTGCATCATGTGGCAGTGGTGATCTTGAAGGTGCATCCTCCTCCCCCTCTACTATCCTCCACCTCATTAATCGCTCTACCTCATCTATGGCATCATCGTCATCCCCAATATCATCCATCTCCCCCATCGTCCCTGTAATCTCCTTGCCTCCCTCCACCCCTGCCTCCATCTCTCCCTCGGCCTCTACCTCTCCCCTGTCTCTGAATTTGCCTCCACGATCACCTCATAGCACATGTGGTATGACTGATCTCCTATCAATTAGTGTCGGTCCATCCAGATCTGTCAAAGGAACTGGGTGATGAGTTTTCCACCATAAATCATAATCTGTTGTAGTCCCTAGATCAGCCACCCCTTTACTCCATCCCCACTGTTGTGCTACTAGCCCATTAATCTATTGCTCAACAAATGGCACGAATATCAGTGGACCCCAAGTTGACTTTTTGGATGACCTGGCATACTCGGTTGTACCCATGGGAACACCTTGCTACTCGCCAAACTATCGTAACACCCTTTGAGGTAGGTACATCTTGATAATCAACTAACTCTGCACAACCTTGCCAATCAAGTATCTGAACTGCCTACAAAAACTAAGATGATCGGCCTCATCCTCCCACTACTCGCAATCCTTGTATGGCCTCCAAATGAAATAAATCATGGTGTCAATCCACTATCTCCAATAGCCTGTCTCACTAACTCGGGTCTGCTACAAAGCACCCACATAATAATAAATGTATGGCATACCATCTGCCAACTATGGTCTCTAGATAGGTGGACGGAAGATCGCAACATACTCCCATGCCTAGATCATCAGGAGTGTCGTCCCATAGCCAATGCTTTGCGCTCTCCCGTAGGCCACCTCATGTAACTAATGTTATAACATCCTCAATAGGCAAGGACCCCAGACATACATAGTCCTATCCCGTCTCATCCCAACGAGCACATCCCCCCAGGCTATGGGAAATCCATGTCCTCAGCTGTCTAGAATCAGTACACCTCCGATCAATGTAGCCAATAGGGCATCAAATCACCCATAATGCTTTTCCATGAACTCCTAGCGGATCTCATAACCCTCAATCCCCAACCCTGCGCCCTGATCATGATAATAAGCTATGAAAATTTGGTACCCATGCTATGAGTCATATACTATCTGCTCTCCTCAGATCAGCAGGTGAAGAATTTGATACACATCCTCAAGAGTGATAGTGGCCTCCCCCATTGGAAAATGGAAGGAGCAGGTCTCCAAATTCTATCTCTCACAAAGTGCAGTCAGAAGCCCCCTATTTTCCTGGATAATGGGCATATAGGCGACATAGTATAGTCCCAATCACATCAATCATCATCGCTCTCTCTCCTGCAGCTGGTCCTGAAATTTATATGTAGATGGCTTGCTCTCGCGTGTATAAATCGACACTAACTATCTCTGGACATGTCAAAACACGCATCAACACCTTATTGAAAAGCATCATTATCATTTATCTAACTTAAAAGCATTTAAAATTTGAAACTAAACAAAGTCAGCCTTGGTCAAAGTCAAAGTCAAATGCATCTTGTTGACTTCATTTGTGTCGCAATAAGGCATTTGCATCACTCTGTACATCGATTTCATCTTGATCCAAAAATTGCATCGTTCCCACTCGCATTTGCATCACAACAGAGCACTTGTGTTGCAATTTTTGACACATGCATCACTCAGCTCAAATGTGTCACTTACATCTATGAATGTGTCACAATATTTTGAATGTGGCATTACATCCTTCGATTGTGACTCGATTTTGAAAATGCGTCACAGTTTTTCACACATGCGTCACACTTCCTTTCGTGGACATAATGACCTTTCGAATTTGCGTCGCGATGCATCAAATGTGTCGAACATGTGCGTGAATGCGGCTTATGCGTACGCACATGCATCACAACACATTTGTTGTTCGACTTAAAACTCTAAAAATGACACGAAAAATGATGAAATGACAAAGTAAGATAGGGTACGTACTGCTGGCTCTGAGCCCTCTAGCTGCCTGTAGCTCCACACGATCTCCCCATGGTGCTCAGTCACTGGAATCACCATCTTCGCCAAAGTCCTCGCTCTGAGCTCTCAAATTTACTAAGGTGAAAAGTGAAAATGAATTGATTTTTACCCCATTTTTAACCTATTTATAGGGTCAAAATGACATTTGTCAAACCTTTTATTACTAAAGGCTCTTTTGACCAACTTTGACCACCCTTTTTGGAAACTCCTTGAAATCCTAAATCGTATGTGCCATCCTTTTTCTGGTCATCCAATTGACTTGTCAGGACACTTTCCAATTTTTTTCTGTTGTCGGGCCAAAATTTGAATTTTTTTCCGAGGGGGCATAGATACTCCGTACCTTCACTAGGGAATGACTATGATTTATTTTCTTTGTCGTATGACCCGATTTGTTGCGATAAAGAGGGAAAAATGTAGACACATAAAAATGACCTAGGCTGCCAAGCTCTATTTTACATCTTTTTCTTCCTAGCATAATTATGACATTTTAATTATGTCCTTGGTCCACTTTCGACTATTAATTAATTCATGTCTTTTTATTCCTCTTGATTTTTTAAATGAATAAATATAATTTATTTATTTAATACTTCACTAATTGTCTAATGTCTTCCTATAATTAAATAAATTTCTTAATTTATTTAATTATCCTTGTCCCATAATTCCTTCTGATTATTTAAATAGATAAATTCTATTTAGTTATTTAAATATGTCCCTAATTTTTAAAAAGTCTTCTTATAATTAAATAGATTCTTTTAATTTATTTAATTATTGGTCACCTTCTCTAATTAAATAATTATCTTTGGTGTTTAATTTGACCCTCCCCTCTTTTTAGTAAATAATTTAAAATATTTATTTTGCGTAAGTAATGATCCCACCTTTTGAATTAAATTAATTTTTAATTAAAAATGGTCTTTTCCTCAGAATCAAATAATTTCCATTTATTGTTGAGTTTTTCGGCATCCCACCTCTTTTTTTCTGCATGCCAATCTTATCTCTTGTCTCATGCATTGTCAACCCTTGATTTTATTTTCTAAAAATCAGTTATGTCCATTCATTTTGAATTTGACCTAATGTTGTCCTAACCTTAATTGTGAGTTGTCAAATTGAATCTTGTCAATTGAATCTAGGGCACTTGTCAATCTTCAATCTTGGCCATTTACTCAAAATTGCATTTTCTATAAAATGACAATTTTGCTCTCATTTTGTCACTTCATGCTATCTAGTTCTCATGTGATCTTGTCTTAGGCACTCTTGTCATTTTGTCATAGGCATATTTACATTTCATTTGGCATAATTTAGACATAGTTTAGATACTTACTAGTTGCATTATAGCTTAGTATTGCATGCAATCACTCAAATCCTTCAACATTTGCTTAGGGTTTGTCATTGTCATTAGATTGATCATCATAAATATGAGGGAAATATCATATTTGCAGCAAGTTGAGAAGGTATAATGGAGGTCATCCATGGAGAATGAAGACATTTTGGTGAGATATTTTCATTTGTTTTCATGTTTTTCCTTTGCACTTCATTATCACTTTGGGTTTTTATGTTAATGCTTTAATCTGCTAACCCTAGGGAAAATCTCTTAGTTACACACTCCTTTATTTAAAATTTTAGGATTCATTTGCATTTAACTTGACCTCATTTAGACTCATATTGCATCCCTTTCATCATCTTGCCAAATTTTGTTCTTTAATCTAGATTGCACTTTGCATCTTTATCCCAAAAACATAAAAAAAATTAGTTCATTTTTTGTTAGTCTCAACATCATATCATTTTCCCTTAAATTTTCCAGTTATTCAACCTTTCATATCCTTTTGCATTCATTATCCTTTCATCCTTACCTTCATCTTAACCTTAGTTGCATTATTACCTTGATCTTCAATTTAACATCATCTAGTCATTTTATCATTATCCTTGATCAACATTTAGCATCCTTTAGCATTCATGAGCTTTATACTTTGGTCATTATCATCCTTGCATTCTCATATCCAAAAATAAAAAAAATCCAAAAATATAGATTCATACTCATCTTGCATTAGCCTCATTATCTTTATACTCAAGAAAATCCACAAAAACACAACATAGTTTCATCATCATCTTGCATCATCCCTCAACTTGTAAAAGTCTCACATGGTTAAAATAAGGTCACAAGCCAAGAGAAAGGACATGGATTTTTCAAGTAACCCTTTTCATGACACTACCCTTGGAATAGATTCAAATCATTCTACACCTCTAAGATACACACCACCAAGAGACCAAACATGGGAAAAATTGAGCTTAGAAGAATTCAACCAACAATTGACCCAAGTAGAAATTGAAGAAGCTTATATTGACCAAATAATTTTAAGCATGGTTGATCAACTTGTTAGTGCAGACCCAAACAGATTCTTCCACTCACTAGCTAAAAAAGGTGCCAAATTACCTCAAGGTTTTGACGTATCAACCATTGTAGAAAAAGAAACCAAAAATCTATTTGCACTTGGCATGCCCTCATCACAACAAATGTCAAACATACCCCTTGGTACAAATACACACATGACTACCACCACTACACACATCCCAAGCTTCTCAACATTTAAAAACAAGGAAACCAATACCACTATACAAGGACAAAGTTTCATGCTTGGAAATTCCTCAAATTCTATAGGTAAGACCTTCAAAAACCCCCTTTTCCAACATACAAATCAAGGTTCCACATCACAAGGTCCTACCCCTTTGATCCAAAATTCAAACCAAGGTCCTAAACCTACACTTCATAACACAAATCAAGGTTCCTTATTTCAATTTCAAGGTGCACCTTCATCAAGTCAAAACCCACCAACTAAATCTAGAAGGATTCACATTATCTCACGAAGGACCCCTTATCAAAATACTAATCAAGGATCAATTCCATCACTCCAAAACACTAATCAAGGGTCCCTTCAATCATTCTAAAATTCCAATCAAGGACCTACACCTTCATTTCAAAATACCAATCAAGGATCTACACCTTCATTCCAAAATTCCAACCAAGGACCTACATCTTCATTTGAAAACAACAATCAAGGACCTACACCCTCAAATACTAATCAAGGGACCTTTCCTTCATGTCAAAACATCAACCAAGGGATTACACCTTCACATTTCAAAACATCAACCAAGGACCTACACCCGCCTTTCAAAATACAAATCAAGGACAAAATCTTCAAAACTAAGGCATAAATCAAGGGTCTACACCTCAATTCCAGAACACCATACCACATGCAAACATGACCTTTGGAACAAATCGACCAAATTCCAACTTCATCCCAAATCAAAACAACACACACCAATATGGAAATCAAGGTCATACATCACAAACCATCAATCCCAATTTAAATCCAACATATGACCTCAATACCAACATCATGACAAAAAACCAAAACAATGCAACACCAACCTTTGAATTTTTGATACAACAAGTGCAGACTCTTCAACAACATATGGAAAATATTCAAATGGGAACCAACAAGAAGACCTATTATGTGGAGGAGTTGTGCCTCTTTCCATTTGATCAAAATCTACACATGCCACCCTTTCCCCCTCATTTCACAACACCACCTTTGCCTAAGTATAAGGGGACAGGGAATCCAATAGAGCACATTCAAGAATTCAACACATCATTTATGGAAGTCTCATATGACCCTACTTATTTGATGAGACAATTCCTGTGAAGCCTCATAGGGACAACCTTAGATTGGTTTGGACACCTTCCTCTAAGAATTAAAACATGGGGTGAACGAGCTGAAAAAATCATCAATCATTTTTCCTTCAACATTAAAAACAATGTCACCCTTACAACATTGAGCACAACCAAACAAGAAGAAGGAGAATCACTTACCTTCTTTTACTAGAGATGGCAAGGTTCGGTCAGCAAGTTCCCTTGTCTCATTCTTGAAAGACAACTTGTCACCATGTTTGTGGAAAACCTTAACAGAGAATTGATGAGTCAAATTCAAATCCAATGTTGCACAACCTTTGAGAAAATTCTTGAGAAAGGTGCTCTTATTGAGAAAGGTCTTATTGCAAAGGTACTAGTCAAAATAAACAAAGAAAATATGAAACCCAGCAATGACAAGAGAAAATAATGGTCTCAAAACAAAAATGTCACAAATGACAGAGTTGTTGATGCCAAACTAGTAACCAAAGGCCCAACCATTCAACTTAAAGGACCTTCCTCATCAAATGCATCTGATACACCAAACACCCAAACAAAAAACCAAAACCAAACACCATATGCAGTCCAAAACAATTAACAACGAAGAGGTCCTCCCCATGTCAAAAGAACATACAACTCCTTGGGTGAACCCATCGAATCAATCCTCAAATGGATTTTTCAATCTAATGTATCACACTACCAGACACCAAAAAATATGAACCTTCATTGATCAAACCTTAGTGGTGGAAAGAAGACAAATACTATGAATACCACTGTGGGAAAGGACACAAAACAACCAAATGTTGGAAACTCAAGAATATCATTCAGGACCTTATTGAAGATGGAACCATTTCAGTTGATAATTCACAAGCCAAGATGAATGTATATCATACCATATTCAAAAGTCCCTTGCAAGACCATGACAAAGGAAAAGCCTCTAGTTTAGGGAACAATAATAATGCCAACTATGCCACTGTCAAGCATGATTACAAAACTATCATCCTTAATGTGAGACCCTTTGATGATCACATTGCTACTATCACCATAAACAAGACAAAATAAAATTGTGATGTTGTCACCCGCAGAACCAAGATAACTATTCCAGGTCCTTCTATGAATCCCCAATTGAAAAGTCAATATAATCTCCTAGAGGAGCTAGGGAAAACTCCCATGCAAATTTCCATCTTGGAGCTCCTCCACATATCCCCACAACATAGAGCCATCCTTGAAAAAGCATTGCAAGAATCCTCCATACCCTCCAACCTAGATGTCAATGAGTTTCAGGCCATGGTTGGATACCTAGCTATGCCACACCATGTCACCTTCTCTAAACAAGATTTTTCTGCACAAAAAATCTGATCATAACGACTCCCTACACCTTGAAGTATGTGTTAATAAACACAATATTAGATGAGTCCTAGTAGATGATGGAGAAGTTCTGAACATTTTCTCACTAAAATTAGTGAAAGAATTGGGATACTCTAAGAATTGTATAGACCAAACCAAGAAAATTGTGATCAAAGCTTATGATGATGTTGAGCATTCTTCTAAAGGTGTAATTTCACTTCCTGTGAGAGTTGGTCCAGCAATACAAAACACAATATTTCATGTCTTGAATCTATATTTTCACTACAAAATTCTCCTTGGCCACCCATGGATTCATTCCATGAGGGATATTCCATCCACCTACCATTAATGCTTCAAGTTTCCACACAATGGCACTGAAATCACTATTCTAGGCAACCTTGATCCTTTTCAGTATTGTTCAAACCTAAAAGGAACTGTTGAACATCAAGTGCCAATCAATCCAGAGGCCTCATCTTCCACTTCATCCACCACTACATATCACTACATTGACCCATCCACCCTTGTCAAATCATCCACTTCATTCACCATAGCTTCCATGCCAAAGATCTAGATCCAAGATAGAGGATGTGGAGAATACAATATGAACAGTCTCTTTTTCATTGGAAAATTGCCTAAATCACCAAAGTCATATGGCAATCGCATCCTGCACAGCCTAAAGTTATCATCCATAATCCCCCTAACACCTTCACTAAATGGAGGGAACTTTCCAAAGAATCTTTAGATGATCATTTTCTCACATGGATGTATAGAGAAGAGGATGAAACTGAAACTAGGAAATCACCAATTGAACAATACTGAAAAGGGTTCCAAATAATGAAGCAACATGGATACGATGGACACAGTGGCCTTAGCCTAAATAAACAAGGAATGATGGAACTCTTACAACCTCCTAAAGTACTAAAGAATCATGGAATAGGGTTTGTACTAGTAAAAGTGACTATCTAGGGTATCGAGATACCTTTGAGTGTAGTTGCTAACACTTTAGATGAGACCAAGGAATCTAAGGAATCCTACTACTATGAAACCGATTCCAATGAGTATGAATGGGATTCCCTCTCCTCCACTACTTTCATGGACCTTGATAAACTATTTGGGACATTCGATGAGCCTTCCCTTGAAAGAAAATTTGATCAAATGCTTACAATTAATCCCTTGCCAAGGCTGCCAAGTCCCTGTCCAAAAGTCTCTTTGAATAGAGAAGAGTGGATCAAACACTTTTGGGAAACCATTGATTCTTCCTCTTGGGAACCTGATGACTCTACTTTCGTCTTTACCCTATTTTCCTACACAATGACTCTTGACAATACCAATGATGGCTTACCCCTTGTCTACCCTCAACTCATAGATTGGGATCAACAAGAACCACCAAGTTTGGAAACTTTTGAGAATGACGAAGCCATCATTGAGTTCTTGGGATTTCATGAGGGAATACCGAGTGGGGATCATAAGGCTAGATTTTCCATAGAACTCAATTATGCAACATACTTTGGTGAGGCCGTGCTATCCTCTAGTCGCAAAAGTGAAAATGAAAAAGAAAAAATAA